>OY723390.1:26811335-26967652 GCA_963210295.1 Ophion ellenae | reverse complement strand
CAATGCGCGAGCATACAAACAGACAAACCCAACTTTCATAATAAATGGTTCGAATAAACTGCAACAACGAACGAACGCAAACAAATTAACGAATAAGCAAATAGAAATTCACGAATGATCGGGGGTTGTGTGTAATGTTCGCTTTTTTATAAATTGTCTGCACAGAAAATTATTCTCAACGAACTGAACATCAAAGAGAAAAACACAAAACTACAAACGTGGAAACGAAATGGGCGAATAAATAATATAATACATATAATGAGGCGTGCTCAATAATGAACGGCAGGAGAGAGGGGGTGATTTTCGTGGATCGGAATGCCACAAAGTGAAGTACTTTGGACCCTGCTCAGCATCTTATATAAGATTGTCACAACAACGCCCAAAATTTTGAAAAAATCGTAAAATTCAGGCGGAACACCACTGTGACGGATAAAAAAAACGATTTTATTTTAATTTACTCAAAGTATACATATTCAAAAATATGTGAAAAATGTTCAAGTTAAAATATTGAAATTTGACCAAGTTGCAGACGAGACAATAAGCTTTACGTATACGGAAACTTTTAATCGCGTTTTTCTCGAAACGACTTTTCTCAGCCTGGCCGGAATTATCACGCTAACTATAATCGTACGATTTGGAGTTTAAAAAAAAAATTCCCGACTTGTCGCTATTGTTCGACGTAGCCGTTTTTGTAATTCAGTATTTTTTAAGTCCCCAAATATGAGTAAAAATTGCACAAAAATTACTCTTTTATTAACAGCCGCCATTTTGGGGAAAAAATTCTTTTGAAAAAAGGCTCCGTACAACGACAACTACATTTATGTAGACTATAATTTTATTTCTATTTTTATCTTTTCGACCAACCCTTGTCAAGTTATCGGACCGTTCGACCAGATTTTTTATACTGAGGCTCTATTATACCCCGATAATGTTGTTAATTTTTAATTGATTGAAATACAAAACACAAATGAGTTTAATGTATACTTAATGACATACCTTTCTTCTCAATTCTAAATAAATAATCTAGTAGACAAAAAACATAGGTCTCAAAATATATATATATATATATATATATATATATATATATATATATATATATATATATATATATATATATATATATATTTAAAGGGTGTCTCAAAATGACCTGACGTTTTAAATTGCACGCAATTTTTTTTGTGGCGAACGTAGAGTACTAATCTTTAACAACTGGTGTTCGGAAGTATTGAGGTTTAGTCATAGAGAATTAAACGATTGAGCAACGCATGGAAATTGTTATTTGCTGCGTTGTTACTGCATGCTTATTGCATACTTCTTCCTTTGGAGTTTTCTGAAAGGAAAAGTGCATGCCAATGATCCACAGATCATTCCAGAGCTCAAGGAAGCAATTGGACGCACCATTAATGAAATTAGTCCGCAATTATGCCAACATGTTATTGAAAATAGCCTGGCATTTCAATTTATTAATAAAATGGTCATTTGAAAAGTACGAATATTACTAAATATTACTAAAATTACGAGTATATATATATATATATACAGGGTGTTGGGAAGGGCGATGCAAAGCCTTCACGGTGTGATAGTTCACCTCGTTGGGAACATATCTAACCTAGGTTACCTTAGTCCAAAGTTTAAGGATTTCGAGTTATCATGGTGAGTATGATTTTTGGAAAATTTCCCAAAATTAGGTACTAACTCGTTTATAATGTTCCAACAGAGAATGATTGGTAACTAAAAACTTATTTACGTCTTAGCTTAAGGGGCTATACCAGTGTGACACGTAAAAAAAATCGATTTTTTTTGCCTTTTTCGACAGTTCATACTTTCAAGAATATCATCATCATTTATATAATTTATATCAATATCATTTTAACTTGCAAAAATCGATAGTTCAATCTTTAAACGCGTGTTTCTCGAAATGAGATTTTTCAAATTTGCTGCATTGTAACTAAAAGAGCAATTATCCGATTGACTTGAAATTTGAACTGAGTACTCTTAAATATATTTACTCTACAATGACGTAGGATATTTTTAATTGGATGAAAATTGACGATTTGGCATTGAAAAAAACGACCATTTAATAGGCAAGAAAACAGACTTTTTTTATAACTACGCCGTTTCGTTAGATTTTGATATTTTTAGAAAATCCTACATCATTGTACAGGAAATACCTTCCAGTTTAACGACATTTTTTCCTTTTTCGATTTCAGCTACTCAATCGGTCGGAATCATGTCAGCAGTGAACTTTTTTTTTGGGCCTCCGAAGGCAGCGCATAAGTCGCTTGGATCTCAATATTTTTCTATGAAAAAATCATGTAATATAGGTCAAATATAGCCAAATATATTCTTAATTTTCCGAAACATTTAATCGAGTACTTTTCTTCCAAAAAATTCCCGAAAATCACTCAAATTTTCAGCGTTCACACTGGTATAGCCCCTCAATGTGTATTCAATCGACAAACACCGATACAATCATCTGTATCAACCCAACTAACTAAATGGGTCGTGGTGAAAAATTAAAAACTTGTCAAAAAATAAAAATAATCACAAAATTAAGTACTAACTCGTTTACTTCTAATGTTAATGCTATTTTTTAAAAGTAGCATTAACATTATGCTATTTTTATTAATGTTAATGCTATTTTTTAAAAGTAGCATTAACATTAGTGGTAAACGAGATAGTACCAAATTTTGTTAAATTTTTCAAAAATCATACTTACCATGATAACTCGAAATCCTTAGACTTCGGACTAAGGTAACCTTGGTTAGATATGTTCCTAACGAGGTGACCTACCACCCCCTTAAGGCTTTGAATCGACCTTCCTAACACCCTGTATATATGGAAAAACGATCATTCGAACTCGTTGTATCTATGCTACGTTGACTGTCAGCACATTTGGCTGTTTTCACCACAGCCCTTAACATTTTTTTTAACGAAGGAAGTTGAGAAGGACCCTTTCTTCCTCATTTTAGGGACAGGATGATCCTCGATATGATGTTTAAATGAAAATGCTCATACTTATCCAACTTTGATTTGGAAGGCCAATACCTTTAACACAAACTTTCCTCATATATATTGAAAGAGGTGGAGATAAAGGCGTGGTAGGGTAGCGAAGTTAATCGACTAGAAACAAATTCATAAACCATCCGTGCTCCCTATCGGCATCCACCGTTTGGAGAACGGCCGAGGCTGCAGTCGGCCTGGAGTTGCTGGCCTCTGTAAAACCGCTTAGGGAATGATGATTCAGGAAAACGGGTAAATGGCTTCGGTTGGGGTAGCTTCCCGAGGGTTGCTAGAGAGACCGACGCGAAAATGGCCGCTCCTCGACTACGTTACGTGCACGTTTTTCTCCTTCGGCGCTCGTTTTTGCCAGCGGGAATGGCTATCGCAACGAGGTAAATTATTAATAATCAATAGAATCTAGATACTCGGAAGGCACTTCCGCTTGCTCGTTACGGGCCAATTTTTCGTCGTAAATGTGAGATTTACGCGGGCGAGGGCCATTTTTCACGAGGGATGTCAGGTTAAGGGTGAACATGAGAAAGAGAGAGATGAGAGAAGGTCCGTGTTTGGTTTTTTTTTTTTTCGTCTGTGAAAGCGTCGCAGGATTTTATTCTAGGAGGAAGAGGACGAATTGGAGCACGTGGTGCTCGTCACGGATCCGACACTCGCCAAGAAAGCACGCGCCTGGCGTCGCCAAACTGTCGAAGGGCGATTCGCGCTTCGGTGAATTTTCTGGCTTCCATATGAAACGATTTTACGAGGTTGAATGAAAAATTGATTAGTCGCCTGTCTACGAGATATTTTCCGCGTTGCACTGGAACAACTAGCCGGGTTTAACGTGTGTCAAATGTTTCAATGGAGAAGTAAAGAATATAAAGGTTAGACACTCGTTGCAATGTTGATTCGACTTACTTAAGGTAGTTCCTTTGCGAAAATCTCAACCAAAAGTTTACATACTATGTTCATGTTTAAAAGATTGATAATTGGTTCAATTAGTAATAAATAAAATTAAAAACTACGCAATATTGACGCGGTACTAGTAGATAATACGATGGATATAATTTATTGCCGTAAAATATATTTTATATTGTGTTTTTGATCTACCATTGCCAGTAAACTTTTTGCCGGGACTGTCCAGGCTTTGCCCCAATTGTTTTTTTTTCCAGGCTTTGCACCAAAATTGTGAGGGCTTCTCATGGTTATATCTTGGAAACTAGATGGTGAATCATTCTCATATTTTTTCACATTATTCGTGATATCTTACTGTAGCTTATCCTTGTTTTTTATCAATTTCTTAATTTTAGTTTTGACGGTAGAATTAATGCTCTGTTTGCCCATCATAACGCATTTGTTACGTGTAAACCAAGCCAACTTTAAGTGTAATTATCTCAGGTTTGGGGTGGTCAAACTTATTCAAATTGCACAGATGTTTGGATAATGTATTAAGTAACATATATGTCAAATTTCAACCATTTCTTAATTCATCTTTTCTGTGGAGGTACTACCTTAAGCATTTGGTAACAGGTATTGGGGAACAGTTACGCACGTAATGTGATAAAATGATTGCATACTTTCGCAGGTGTCCCCATAAATAACACGCTTATTCGAACACACATAAAGCGGGTAGAATCAACATCCAAGACGCATATTTATACACATTCGACTAAACAACATGCGTTGATAGCAACACACGAGCAAAAATAACACGGGGAAAATCAACGCAGTTTAAGGGGCCATACCAGTGTGAACGCTGAATATTTGGGTGATTTTCGGAAATTTTTTGAAAGAAAAGAACTCATTTAAATTTTTCGGAAAATTAAGAATATATTTGGCTATATTTGACCAATATCACATCATTTTTTCATTAAAAAAAAATATAGATTCCAGCGACTTATGGGCTGCCGTCGGAGGCGCCAAAAAAAAAGTTCCTCCCCTGCTGACATGATTCTAGCCGATTGAGTAGCTGGAACCGAAAGAGGAAAAAATGTCGTTAAACTGGAAGGTACTTCCTGTACAATGACGTAGGATTTTCGAAAAATATCAAAATCTAACAAAATGGCGCATTTATGAAAAAAAGTCTGTTTTCTTGCCTATAAAATGGTCGTTTTTTTCAATGCCAAATAGTCAGTTTTCATCCGATCAAAAATAGCCTACGTCATTATAGAGTAAATATATTCAAGAGTACTCAGTTCAAATTTCAAGTCAATCGGATAATTGCTCTTCGAGTTTCAATGTCAGAAAATTCGAAAAATCTCATTTCGAGAAAAACGTGTTTAAAGATTGAACTATCGATGTTTGCAAGATAAAAAGATATTGATATAAATGATAATGATATTGTTGAAAGTATAAACTGTCGAAAAAGGCAAAAAAAATCGATCTTTTTAGTGTCACACTGGTATAGCCCCTTAAAATCAAAAATCAAAATCAAAAAATCAATTTCTTTTTTCTTTAAACGATAGAACTATACATGTAGAATATTTTCCTGAAGTTTGAAAGCGAAATTCGAAAAACTTCAAACGTTACAGCCCGTCAACGCTGTGCCTCACCACTCGGAACCAGAGCGGGCGTGAACTTCAAACGCGTTTTTCTCAAGACTGCATTAAGCTGATTGAGTTGAAACTTGGTAGAAACATTGATGATATTGCTACCTTCTAATTGATGAGAGTGGGTTTTGAAAAAGTATTTTTAAAACGACTTTTTTACTCAAAATTTTACAGTAATTTTGCTTGAAATGTTGATATTTTTTTGTACATGCGTACCATTCTTTTAAATTTGATTTTTCTTCATTTTAATTACTGTCGAATAGAAACTATACATGTTCTATCTGGAAAATGTTTTGAATTTTTTTGCAAGTCAAAGTCTACGGGAAGCTAGACTGCACACCGGTTCGCAACGCCAGCGGCGATCTTGGTGTAACACTCGGCGGAAGCTCCGCCACTTTGATGATCAGGGAATTTAAAAAAAAATTGTTTTGTATACTTAAATATACTATTAAAGTATAAGTTTGATAAATGTAGAATAATTATTTCTTGGTTTGAAAAATCTCCCAAAATTGCTTAATTTTTTACCGTCTGAATGCATCACATCCCACTTCAACGGGTTATGCCTACCTGTAACAGTCAAAAACAGCTAATTTTTTCGATGCCGATCATTGCGAACTGCGATGATAAATTTCTACGAAAATCAGGTAGTTAAAAAAGTATCATCTGAAGAACACTCTGTAATTTTTTAGTGTAAAAATATTTAATTTTAAGCCATTTACAGCCGATGTTCGGGAAGCACCTCTCAAAAATATATAATAAAAGAAAAATAATATGAAATAAAAAAAAAACAGCGCGTGTTCAAAGTGAGTCTTGATTTTTGCGAAAGAATGGGCATTTTTCGTTTATTAATTCGAAAGTATACACCGGGAAAAAATCCTTCGATGAAACTCTATATTTGCATATTTAAAAAAAGCTCTACAATTCCAGAAAGATCGATGGAGTAGTTTTTGAGATATTTTGCTCACGGACTTTGAAAACGTACTTTCGAGATAAAAGGGTTCAAAGTTTCCAACGACGGTTCCGACGGGCATCAACGTAACAGCCTATAAATCTGTCAATTTTCATACGATCACCTTGAAATTTTGAGGGCACATTTATAAGATAATATACTGTCAAAATATATTAGTTTTGAAAACAGTGTTTTTTCGACTCTTATAACCCCTGCTTACCATAACCCCTTAAGGCCGGAGCCTGAATTAGAAGGTCCGGAAAATCTTCTTTTTTTTTAATTGCTCAAATCGATAGATAAACTATCCAAAAATATATTTACAAAGTTACAGAGGCCAAATGTAAATATTTTCGAAGATACAAGGCCAAAAGCAGAAAAGCGATTGATATTTTATATTGAAATTTCCTCCTATTGACAACTTTGAAGCGCGTTTTCTCCGGTTTTCATTTTCACGATTTTTCCAAATTGGCGGGCGTGATGGCAAAAAACAAAAGGACCTATTGAATCAAACCAAAGTTTATTTTCTTCAGTATGAAAATCTCTTCTAAGTCAATTTAAACGTCGTTGAAAAAGTACTTTCAAATAATTTTTATAGCACGTTAAATTGTTTTTTTAAACACATTTTTTTTAAACCTGAGAAAAGTTATAATTTCACGATTTTTGCAGCTTTTTTTAAATTCACCCAGAAGAAAAATGTATGACAATTGAAAATTATATTGTTTTTTTTTTGTTTCCGTCAAGAATTGCGAGCTGCATCTTTTCCCGCCGATTAGGGACTGCAGTGGCAAGACGCACATGGAATAGGTTGATAAATCTGCAGTAATTTATTGTTTCATGCTGAACATTTTGTTTTGATACATTCCAAATGTACATGAAAAGATACCTCAAAGTTTACTGGGCTCACTCGTTTTTTTCCCTTCTCAAAAAATTCCCGAAAAAACGCTTTTTCTGGACCTTCCAATTCAGGCTCCCGCCTTAAGGGTGAAAAGAACAATTTTCCTCCGTGCAATTCGCCCAAATACGAAGTCTCGCAGCGCAATTTTTTGTCCGCCTCAATCAATCGGTCCCTAAATTACGGCTGACTTTACCAGCTTGAAAATATCCAAGCGTGATCAATCGTCTGCGGATGAACCGTCCAAGCATCCATAAACAGGGGGGGGGAGACAAAGTCAGCAATTTGTAATTATCAGTCCACACAGACGAGCGATTTTTCTCCATCGAATTAGCACTGCAAATATCACCTCGTCCGGGAGTTATGTACTTGCTCGTGATTCAACTCAGAGTTTGCTCAGCCATATATACATGTATATGGATTCGGAGGAATTGAAGTAGAACGAAATTTTTTTTTCACCGCAAGGAATAACCGGTGAACTCGGGTCGATCATCAGCCAAGTCTGTCACGTAGTATCGAAGCTCCTTCCTACTCCGATAGAATTGAGATACGTGTACGATGGAAGACTTCCTCCTTCCATACCACCTGCCATGGATATAACTGTACAGCGAGATTACGGACGAAGGCGAGACCGTCCTTATCGAAATCCAGGTCGTGCCCCGAGGAGACTCAACAAGACTTCCTCCTTAAACCGAAGAAATGAGAGTCCGTCGAACGTCTATTGCGCTTCTCTCTCTCTCTCTGCCCCCCCCCTCCCCCTCTCTTTATCGTACACTGTACTACTGGTAATTTCTATATTCCCTTGTACTCGCGGAGATGGAGTTCTATTGAAATATTGAGCGGAATACGCTCGACGTTCACCGGAGGAAGACAAATGTTAGACATAAAAATTACGTAAAGATGAATTTCTGCGTTCGAAGAGTCCCAGGAGGTAGAGAAAGAGGGAAAAAAGAGAGGGATGAAATTGGGTTAAGGGCTTACATGGCTTTCGAAGCCAAAAAAAGAATAATAAAAACAAATATAATATATAAATTATTTTTTTCAAAATGTTAGGCACATAAAAGACCAATATTTCAACAATATTTAAAAAAATGTTCATCCAAATCACGTAAAGGTCCCAGGAGGTAGAGAAAGAGAAAAAAAAGAGAGGGATGAAATTCGGTTAAGGGGTTACATGGTTTTCGAAGCCAAAAAAAGAATAATAAAAAAAATATAATATATAAATTATTTTATTCAAAATGTTACGCACATAAAAGAGCAACATTTCAACAATATTTAAAAAAAATCATCTAAATTACGTAAAGATTGATTTCTGCGTTCGAAGAGTCCCAGGAGGTAGAGAAAGAGGAAAAAAGAGAGGGATGAAATTGGGTTAAGGGGTTACATGGCTTTCGAAGCCAAAAAAAGAATAATAAAAACAAATATAATATATAAATTATTTTATTCAAAATGTTAGGCACATAAAAGACCAACATTTCAACAATATTTAAAAAAATTTTCATCCAAATTACGTAAAGGTCCCAGGAGGTAGAGAAAGAGAAAAAAAGAGAGGGATGGAATCAGGTTAAGGGGTTACATGGCTTTCAAAGCCAAAAAAAGAATATTAAAAAAAAATAATATACAAATTATTTCATTCAAAATGTTTAAAAGAGCAACATTTCAACAATATCCAAAGAATGTTCATCCAAAAATTTGGAAAATTCAGCAAATGTGACCTAGATTCCGGAGACCCCTAAAAAAGTGTCCTCGTGGTGGTCAGGATAACTCATGATAGCTTTCTCTGACATTGAAAAACCAATTTTATTTTCTGTTAGTATAGCTCGTGATTGAACAAAGGATTTTCGAAAAAATTTAAATTTGAACTTTTGACAGAGTTGTATGGAAAATAGTTCAGTTTTTGGTACAATTTACATTGCATATAGCCTTGTAAAATTAGTTGTAATCGAAGAAAACCCTTCGTTCAATCACTAGTCAATGCTATTTTTTAAGAAGTGTGCAAAATTTTATTACAATCGGTGCATTAGTTTTTGAGAAATCGTGTCCACCGACTTCAAAAATAGTGTGTTGAGAAAAAATGCGATTAAAGTTTTGAGTAGAAATAAAACGAAGCATTTTTTTCAACCTACATAGAATCGTCCAGAGCATCCTTTTGTTCCTGCCTTGATTTTTTGAAATTTTCAAACCCACGTAACCCCCTGATAAGAAGCTCGTGGTCACACGAAAGGCCACACTCGAAGGGAATGGTCAGGGGTAGCTGGTCCACGGGGGATAAAAGGTAGCGGAGAAAATTTGGAATTCCAAAGAACTCGGTATATCGACCGAGCAAAAAGATACGTAGTATACGGTATGCGGTAGACACGCGTATAGACGCTCATAATGCCAGAGGAAAATAGGAAAGAAGGGATGAAGGATGAGAGAAGGAAGTTGTTTCGGGGATGGTTATTTTCCGGATCGCCGACTACGCGAATTTGGCTCCCGGAATAGAGATTCTCTTTTTCATCTCTTTCTCTCCCCCTCTCTTTCTCTCTTCGCCACTTTTCCACCCTCCGCACGCTGTCGCAGAGACTCCCAAAATCATCCCCTTTTCGAAACGTCCTCACGCAAACTCCATAACAGTGAACAGTATACGTGAGGCATTTCGACCCGACCGTCCCTTTTTGCCCTGTCCATTCGCTTCTTGAACACACACACTTACAATTTTTTCAACCCTCTAGTGCCAATCGTTCTTTTTCAGGAACTTTCCAACGAATCCCTATGATCTCTAGGTCCGATTTCTATTTATCAAGATCTAGCGGAAATCTTCTTCTCGTGACGAACCTGATAAGCGACCTTTCGGACCCAGCAAATTTAAATTCAATTTTAGGGGATGTTTTAGTACCAAGGTTGAAAAAGCCCCGAGGAAATGGAATAATCTTGAATTGTTGCAATTTGGAGTTCGGAACTCAATTGTTTAAGGAGGTTGCTCAGCTAACGCGAAATAGTAAGAATTTGCTGAAATTTATTGAGGACATTTGCGAATAGGTGTTACGACTCCGTGTAAAATTTCAAGCACTTCGTTTGCGTGATTGTTGAGCAATTAATTATCGAAGTTTAATACGACTGTCGTAACATAATAAAAATAGTAAGCATTGAATGGAAATAGGCGGAAAAATTCTTGAGATTGTTATGAATAATTTCAACGAAGAGTACAGCTTTTTGTTTGGCTCGTTATCGAGATATTCGTGAAATAAAACAGGAAATTTCAGCTTTTCAGCAAGTCGGCCATTTTGAATAGGCGCCAAAATTTGAAACGCACAAACTATTGCTTAGTTGCTATAAATTTCTTACCGCGGTTTCATAAAGAGTATTTAAACATTTTGAATCATTCTTTACAGAAGCTGCAGTCCATGTGGTTCGACATAACCTTCAAATCAATTACGGGTCGTCCCTCGACTGCACATTCATTTTCCCGCTCAACTACTTTTTTCTGCCGCTTTTCACGTTGTACTTGCTCCAACCGTTGATTATACTGTTTTTTCGGTTTGCATTTTTTCCTACCATCTTTTCATTTTCGCCGAACAAAAAAATGGAATTCGCGAAGGATGTTTGACAGCTACGCGTTCACGATGTGGCGTTCGTATCTGAGCTCAGTGATACCAGTTACTGAAAACTAAAATGCGCGTTTGCCAGATTTCAACTTGGTTAATACCTCATTCGCGATGTAAATAAACAAAAACGATTAATAACATTTCTAAATCGTCAATTATTAGGTGTACAATTTAGTTCGGTCCGTTTTCAAAAGATGACTCTAGGTGCTATAAATGGTTGACGGCAACAGCTGATTTTTGCTGTATAGTGAAGTATCAACATCTCTCAACCAAATATCGTTTACAGACCTTTGAGTTTTGCGCATCAAGTCCAATTTTTACTGCGATGATGATGTCGAATTTCGTCCAAAATAAGCACCATTTGCGGAAAGTGTTGATTTTCTGTTTCAATTGGAAGAAAAGTGCAGCTGAAGCCCACCGAATGCTTGTGGCACCATCACGGTAGACTTCTACAGGCAACAATTGATCCGTTTAAAGCGAGCTATAGCCGAAAAACGTCCAGAATATGCAACCAGACACGAGTCCATAATCTTTCAACATGACAACGCTCGGCCTCACGTTGCTATTGTGGTTTAAAACTATTTGGAAAATAGCGGGTGGCAAATTCTGGCTCACCCGCCTTAGCCTTATAGCCCAGACCTTGCCCCTTCCGACTACCATTTGTTTCGATCGATGCAGACCGCTTTGACTGGAATACGCTTCACGGCACAACAGGGTATCAAAAATTGGCTCGATTCATTCTTGGCTTCAAAAGATGAACGCTTCTTCCGCGACGTTATTCATAAATTACCAGAAAGATGGGGAAAATTAGTGGCTAGCGATGGACAATATTTTGATTAATGTATTCATTCATTTTATCATTCAAATGAGTGCGTATTTTAAGAAAAAAAAACCGACCGAATCAAGTTGTACACCCAATATATGCAATCCACATATTTATTAGCTGAAATTCATTTATTTTACGGTACCGAAAATTTGATTATTTGGGGTTCGCAGCCGTTACAGGCGCCCGTGTTTAAGGGGTTACCTCCACTTGCGATTTTGAAAAAATCGATTTTTTTTTATTGCATTTTTTTGAAGTATAAGTATCTGAGAATATGTCCTGAAAATTTAAAGTCGATCCGAGCAAAATTGACTGAGATATGAGCGTTGAAAGAGAAGAATCCGCGTTGAAAGAGCGTTGAAAGAGAAACTTTAAACGCGTTTTTCTCAAAATGGCATTTCTGAAGTCGGTGACCAAGATTACTCGAATACTAATGAACCGATCTTCTTGAAATTTTGCAGGCTTATTTAATACATAAAAATGTAGTCTTTAATCGTCCGATTTTTTTTTTCGAAAAAAAATGGCCGTTTTATAGCCAAAAACGGCCGTTTTTTTTCGTTAAAATCGAACCATTAACTTTGACTGTCCGCCATTTTGTGAAAAATGAATATTTTTTAAAATCCTTCGATTAAAGACTAGTTTATACTTATATTTGACTAAATCCATCCGCATTATTTTATCAGATGATCCACTTCGCGGCAATGTTGGTCACCGCAAACGCTGTATATAAAAACATTATTTCATTGACGGCCATTTGCCACTAAACAATGTAATATTATTCAATAAAAAAATTACTGAAAGTTCTTCAAGATGTGTTCTTTAAGATGGTATATTGATCGATTAAAAAAGTTTTGTAGTTTTCTTTAAAAAAATTCATGAAAAAGGCCTTTTTTGCGCTCCAAGTGGGGGTAACGCCTTAAGCATATGCGTTCCCCTCTTGCCGCCTGCCCTGCAAACACCCTCAGCAGTCTCTTTAATGCCAGAAACTCAGTTTATCTTCATTGGTAAATGATTTTTCGCAGATGAAAAATTCGAAATGTAAAAGCTTCTGCTTGTACAGCTGTATAAGAAATAATTAACTAAAGGAAGAGTGTCAATAAAAAAGGGCGTCGATTTTTCGACGTAGGGAAAGCAAAGGAGGTGAAGAAGGACCGGAAAGAGCTTTTGGTGTAGCAAAAAATCGCGTAAAATGGCTATCGTGAAATCCATCGAGTGGTACAGAATCCTGATGTGAATGACTATATGTGCCTTCCTGTATGTGTGCGTTTTTATGTGTGTACGAGATCGACCGTACAAGGACGTGAATGAACTTTGACCAAACCTCTAATACAATCTCCTCGGAATATCTGTTCCGCGCCATTTTCCCATCGTGTTGTTCGACCGAAAGAGAAAGGAAAGAAAAAAAAACTCCTTTTACGGCGCGAGGATCCAATACGACAGGATATGGATAGGAGTTATTTATTGCCTGATCTTATTACGGTCCATAAGTCAACTTTTGCAACATTTGCAGTATTTTACGTGGCGATTTACTGAAGGAGCTGGGCTATTAAATTCTGTTTGATCTGACATGTATAGCGTTGACATAGACAGGGATGAGTTACGATGAACTTAAAATACAATCTGATATTTTGCTACAATTATCCGACCGGTGGATGGTTATCGTTTCTTTCATAATCCTCCTTCGTTTACCCCATTCTCTCCATTCATACCCCAATCAACCCCATCCAAGTACTGACGCATACATTAACGTCATTCCTTTGACATTCCCATTTGTCCAGGTTATTTTTTCCAATCATTGATCGTAGCAGAAGTTCCTTCATCCACTTGAGTAGGTCTTCTCTCGGTTTCCTCAAAATCCCCTCAAGTTTGGATAAGAAGGATGACAGGTGTACTTTACAAAATGGAATCATCATCGAACTCGGGTAGTTTAGGCTTCTATTAGGCTTCAACCTTCACGTCAAATCACGACTGTTAAAAAATGGCTCGATGCAGATGTGCATTTGGAAAATGAACTTCGATCGTTGGTTGAGAATGCATGTCATTCAAATCCATCGATAGCCCAACTGAACGGCGCGAAAGTGGAAACGGTATTTGTCACCCAATGCACTGGTTCAACACTGCATAGAGCCAAAATACTTTTCTCATGATGACCGTGAAGAAGAAAAAGGGAGCAAGGGACGAGGACAGGACCAGCAGGACAAATAGAATTCTGGAAAGAATGAAACAAGTTTTCGTGCGAGCAGGAAGACGTTGATGAAGAAACGTACAGGTGGATAAGACACGAAGGGATGGAGTGGAACAAGCGGAGAGTGAAGGCGAAGAACGAACGAGTTGGGGATAGAAAAAGAGAGTCAGCTATGGGTGAAGGTGAGCGAGCGGGGTACGTTCATTGGCCATCGATTGTTGGCAGTTCTTCCAGTCTGAATAATCTCACATTGCATGGCTAGAAGGCCACAGAAAAGAGAGAGAGAGAGAAAAAGACGGGGATGGAAAGGAAGACAGGCAGGAAGACCCTAGTATGTCAATGACTGTGTCGCTGATACTTTTGTGACGCCAATAACCGTTTAGCCCCGACACCCTTGTGCCCTTTTTCTTCATAGTTTTCCGTGTTATTTCCTCGCCAAGGCTTGCTCCCTGTTCCGGAAGGATTGGGAGGGAATTGTTCGTGAAGAAAGGGATGAAGACTACCCGCTATCCACAATCCACACCGTCGTCGGACGTGTATCAGAGTCAAAGGGATTGGCTCTCTAGAATCACCTCTCTCACCCACCCATCCCCAACACCAAATGGACCGCCGACAAACAAAAGGACCCAAGCTACAAAGGTTCGAGTGTAAAATTGTGGCGCTCGTGTCCTTCGACTTTGGAGGAGTTTACATCATATTCAGGCACGACGAGCGCGCACATACAGAAGGAACAACAAAGGATCAACGTTCCTGTATGTCGCAGGAACACTTGGTTGACGGCATACAGAAAATAGGTTATACAACGAAAATGAGAAGTAAAAGGAAAAGTGAGAAGGCTAGAGAGAAAATGAAAAAAAAACAACACCTTGGACTGATCTTTCCACGTCACCGATTCAGCTCATTCCTTTCACTTCAGATCTTCCGATCACTACATTCTCCCAACCCGGATCTGGTGGCTCCATAATCCGGGATAGGGGTTCCACAAGTGAAGGTCAAGCTTTGCAGGGTGGGCAAACATCACCTATAGACTTGCAATTGGCAAAATCTCGTTGAAATAGTTCCTTCGAAAGCGAGTGAAGAATGAGTGGTCGGTATGCAACTGCAGTTGCATACCGACCGAGTCTCATGTCAAGCATAGCTGGCCAAGACCAATACTTGAATGGGTGACCGTTCAGCCGCGCTGAATACCGAGTGGGGAATACGATTTACCTTCTGATGGTAACACAACTGAACGCCAGTTAAGCCTTCGTTGACACACTTACATTTGGCCACGGTTTTGACATACTGCCTCAATTTAACCAGATAGTACTTCATCCACCTGCCACTAACTACCCTTTGGTCGGTTTTTATCGGAAAAAGATCAGGTATACACCTTAAATGTTTCTTAATACGCCTGCATAATTGAAATTCGGAAAGTATACAATCGAATAGTTGTGAAAAACAATTGTAAATTTTCAATTTCGGGAAAGTGAGCATTTTAGCAAAAAAGTGAGCCAGGTAGGATTAAATATAGCCAACTGTGTCTACACGGGCTTTTTACAGTTTCCCTGTGCCCTCGTGCGATCGCGGTACAGCGATTTACGAGAACACTCCGTCTCTCAAGAACTGGCAATATCGAAGCACCAAATTCGGGGTAAAAGTCAATGGCGACGCGAAAGCTCAAAGAGGCACACGGAGGAAAATTTGCAAAATTTAATCTCACCCTCTTCACTCACTCGACCCTCTCAATTGCACAGCTCGTTCGCCGATGTTTGTTTTTCCACGATCATTTTAGGGCGCTTTTAACGGTAAACATAAAAATATTTCCTCAAGTACGACTTTGATGAAGGATCGAAGCACGACGCACTCCGGTCGAGTTTACAAATTACGTCGCGCATTGAGCAAAAATTTCGTAGCCCTAATGGAACGCATCTCGTGGCCGCGTACGATCTCCGCTGTACGGCAAGTGCCAGTCGTATATTGCACGGGAGAAAATCGTAAAGGCTGCAATAAGAGATGTTGACGTTGGTGTAAAACAGGCGAATGCGCTTTTCGTGTATTTCCGTTACCCTGCGATGATTTCACATGCAACGGCCTCATCTCAGCCTAAGTGGAAAAGAGACGGAAGAAGAGAGACAGACAGAGAGAGCGAGAGAGAGAAAGAGCGAGAGAGAGAGAGGGGGAGGGAGGGAGCGAGAGAGACAGAAATTCTCTATTTACACACGTGAGTGACGACAGACCAGAAAATGGTGCGTCGTCGCCCACGCGCGCAAGAAACGGCATCCAAGAGAGAAGAGGAGAGAGAGGGAGAGAGAGAGACAAGACGAGAGATGTGCTGAAGGCTGATGCTGCACTTCGTTGCCACGAAACTCGCATATGTCTCGCACGAGAGAAAGAGAGAGAGGAAGAGAGAGAGAGAGAGAGAGAGAGAGAGAGAGAGAGAGAGAGAGAGAGAGAGAGAGAGAGAGAGAGAGAGAGAGAGAGAGAGAGCGAGAGACAGAGAGAGAGAGAGAGAGAAGCTTGCGGGATGTCGTTCACTATAAACGCGTCCTCCTCCTTTTTCAACGCCCCTCGTGACATCGCGCTTCCGTTCCGGAATTCCGAACGCACTCGATTGGGCACTCATTGCTCATCCGCCGATCGGCAAATATTCCACATAACCTTCAAATCCTTGGTATCGGTGAAGATATACATTTCCTATTTTTGACGCAGAGCCCGATGAGTTTTCGATCCAACTACCTCGAGATCTATTCCAAAAGTCGCATCGACCAATACTCGGATGGGTGACCGGTCAGCCGCGCGTTGGCGTGCGAGACCGAGTTTCCGATAGTGACACGAGTCAAACGCGGTGAATGTACGGCTGCATTTACCGGCGACAGTTTTTCTCAGTTTCCCCGAGCCCTCTTGAAAATGCACCAGGGTACACGAAGGAGCATTGGAAAATGACAATATCGCCGAGATATCGGAGGCAACACTTTTTGGGCCAACGATCCGAAATTGGAAAAGCAAAGGTCCACGTTATGCACAGGTCTATATGTATATTCGCCCCGTACGAAAGCTCGGAGAATATATAAAAAGAGGGTCCTAAAAAGATGATTGAAACGCTTCGCAACGAGACGGCTATGAGAAGGGGGCGGGGGTAGTTGACGAGAAAAGAGAATTAGATAGGGGAAAAGAAATGGGAGAAGAAAGAAGTGAGGAGTCTTGTCGAAGAGCTGCTCTGGCCCTCGCTTTTCTTTCTCTCTCAGGCCATTATCGTCACGGTTCTTTGAATAATTTAACAATTATGATGGAAGTCTTCGGTACAAAGGGGGCGAGTTGGAGAGAGGCAGAAAATTCTTCGCACCGAGCTCAGGTACGAAGGAGACGAAAAGAAGGAAGAATAAGGGTCGCTCGGATGAGGATGGTGGATCGTGGAGCACGAAGGGACTCAAGTGCAGAGCGAGAAGAAGAGGAAAAAAATGGCGAACGCGTGAAAAGTGAAGACGCAGGGGAAAAAGAGTGTAGCAACGAGATCGCGTGCAAAGGCGAGAGCACAAGGGAGGATTGGGTGTATTTTAAAATGCGGAAACTCGGGCGAGTCTCGCCGAACGCGAAGAAACGCGCCCTGCCGCTTTGGGAAAAGTTTTCCCCGTCGAGACGTCACTCGTATTTTTCGTATGGCCGTACATTAATCTTGAAGTTCTCTTGGTCGGTCTGCCTGACTCTCTTTCTCTCTCTCTCTCTCTCTCTCTCTCTCTCTCTCTCTCTCTCTCTCTCTCTGTCACTCTCTCCCCTTCGCGTTTGCTACTCCGCAAAAAGAGATGAATGCATTTGCAAAATAGAGGCGAAATATATGAATGTATTAGCGAATTTTTGCCCGCGGGACATGGCGAACGGACCAACCAACGGAAAAACAAATATAAAGATAGGTCGGAGCGAGGCATGAGGATTATGTGGAAATGATGAATTTGCAGCCCCCTGGTGAATTATTATTTCCAATGTCCCTTCGACGGCCCTTGAGGGGTTTCACGTACCAGCCCTTTTACTTTGAGGGGTTATGCCTTGGTGTAAAATCCGAAAAATCACTTTTTTTTAATTAATATTTTTTCACAGCATATCTTATGAATGTTCCCTGAAAATTTCAAGGTGATCGTATCGAAATTGACAGATTTATAGGCTATGTTGACACCCGTCGGAACGCTCGTAAACTCGGAAAATACTGCATCGATCTTTCTGAAATGTTCATAGCTTCTTCTAGACGTGAAAATCTAGGATTGGTCGATGGATTTTGTCCAATGTATAGGGAAGAGTACAATGTATCACGGGGCACTATGGGCTAGATACAATTTCTCGGAGGTTTGTACCTCGTAAATTCCGAAATTTTTTGTATTGTACCGCGACTTATATTTGGTTTCATCAGGCCTAAAAGAAAGTCCGTAGCAGCTCACAAAGAATTATTGAAAATTAAAAATTGATTTGAGACTTGGAAAAAAAATATATCGCTCGCCGGAAAAACGTAAAATATAACGTAACTTTACGTAGCAGTTCGGGTTTTCGGTCCTAATCGATAGTTTTATTATTCACGATGAGCTCAGTGACTTGTGCTTTTCCATTCGTAGTTTAATTAATCGTTATTTTCATCAATAATCGAATATTTAACTAGTGGGGTACAATGTATCACCGAGATATGGGGCACAATGCCCCGACTCCCAATGAGGAAACAAAGAAATGACGACGCTCCGAAGAAGCGCAATGTGTCAGGGGCCGCTGTCAGGGGCCGTAAAAATAAGACGTTCCTGTGATAATACTGATTTTATCCTGATACTGATATGCTGATTTTGTTTGGGTTCGCACTGTTATGTGTAAAAATCTGTTATCCATGTTAGAAAAATATAAGAGTTTCAACCGCCTCATTGAACCCCACGTTTCGCAGTAGTTGACACACTGTACCCACCTATATAATACATTGTACCCCACTGATGGGGTACAATGAGCCAAGCCGCACATTTTTTTTTCGATCTCGATATTTTGGCATTTTAAATCTTTTTGCCAAAAATATGGAAGCTTCATTGCCCAAAGGTCTATAAAATCGATTACGACCTCTTTTTTACAATCAGACTACGTAGATTACAGTAAAAATTCGGTAGAAAAAAGTGACACACTGTGACAAAAAAAGTGACAAATTTGATATTTCGGAAATTCCTTCGATTGATCATAGGATAAACTAATGTACTAACGAAATCTGTTTGATTTTTTGAGTTGCATAACCTGGTTCAAAAGGGCATTGCTGACGCGAAAGACGTTTTCGAGAGCTGCTTCCCGTATATCGGCTGTAAATCGATCGTAATTAATCCTACGTTGACACACTGGGTGATTTTGACCCGGACCAATTTCAAATAAAATGCTCACTTACCCAAAATTGGTAGTTAAAAAAAATATTTCCAACAATTCAATTTCATACTTTTCAAATTTCAATTTTGCAGTTATATGAAGAAATGTTTAAAGTATATCCCTGATTCCAGAAGTGTTTCCCGAAATTGAAAATTTTCAATTATTTTTCACAACAATTCAATTGTATACTTTCCGAATTTCAATTATGCAGGCGTATTTAGGAATATTCAAGGTGCATACCTCATTTTTTCAATAAAAACCGACCGAAGGGTTGTTAATGGCAGGTGAATGAAGTACTATCGGGGTCAAATTGACCCAGTGTGTAAAAATCGTGACCAAATATAAGTGAGTCAACAAAGTGTTAAATATTTTAGCACGAAAAGATTACAGAATGTTTTTCAGATGACATTTTTTCAAATGCCTGATTTTCGTACAAATCTGTCATTGCGATGTTCTATTTTAAAAATCCCAAAAATTATCTGTTTTCGAGTGTTACAGCAATGCATAACCCCTTAAATCTATAACTGTACAATACGCAGGTCCTTAGAGACCCCCCGGGGTGTTGCCCACAGCCGCTCCTCCCTAATGCCACGAGTCGGATTTGCACGAGGGCACAGGGAAAGTGAGGAAAACCTGTGCCGATACAGGCAACTCGAGTATCTTCGGCTTGGTCATCGGCGCGCAAGTCCGCCGCTACGGGGTCACCCATCCAAGTACTGGCCTGGACCACGGCAGATCGCCCAGACCGTACCACCACCGCCCCCTACCGTCGCCTGCTCTCCTCAGTGAATTAATATCTAATTAATAAGACATTGAGAACGTCGTGCGATGAATAACGAAATTGCAGCTAAATCTCATCAACCCCGCTTTATTAGAAATAAGCCACTGCGGTTAATTGGATTTTCAAGATTACAGGAGTATATGTAATAAAACAGGTAAATGTGCCAAAGCCATTGTTGAATCTCGGGTTTATATACCGAACGAAAGTAGCGCGCATATTTTGATATTTTATGGTGCGAACTAATGAGATTTTAGTGTACTTCAACGGGATTCACTATTTCAATCTTTTGCAATGAGATGCAGAATAATTGAGTCCGTAATTAATTACTACGAGTTCTCATTATCGATGCACTGCATGTACTCTTCCAACCTTTTGTTATGCCTCTCTCCACAAAATGAATGCACAATTAGCATAGAAAATGTACCAAATAATTCATTTGCCCTACCATGCCATGCTGCATTGTTCGCATTGCCAATTGCCATTTTTTTAAACTATTGAAAGAGAAATCAAATCGTGCGATTCTAATAAAGTTCTGCTGAATTTTCACGAATAGGCTGAGCGTACGTAACAATATCGATACAAGATAATTTTAATTACTCGTTTATGTCGACGGAATGAAGAGAACTGCGAGGCTTCATGATGATCTTGCATAGTATTGAGGGTTCTTGGGGGGTATCTGCTAATGATGATAAAGATCCGGCAATTAATAAAAGGATATAGTTCCGAAAAGCCCATGCCGCCGGTTAATTTGGAATTTCGTATACCCGTGTATTTTGACTCGCTGATCACGAATATTATAGTGAAAATACCTGAAAATTTGATCTTCAAGGTCAAAAGTCACAAAAACTGATTTCTAAAAAGTTTTTCTATTTTATTTTAATAAATGTTGATCTTAGAGAAAAATGGTTTCTACCAAAGTTGTAGCCTATAAAAATATTGATATTTCACGTTCTATACAAATTTTGTCTAAAACCATTCCGTTTCGAGAAAAGTGGGATAATGTTGCAATAAACACATTTTGCTAAACTCCATTAGTTTTGATATTTTCTGCTTACGCACTTTACCGCGAGAAGGTTGGAGTTTGGTCTTTTAAATGCAGTTTAGTCTTTAAACCCAAATCAAATATAAACAAAACAAAAAATAAAATACAAAGCAAAGCAAAAAATAAGTATGCACTTTAAAGACTAAACTCCAACCTCCCCGCGGTAAAGTGCGTGAGTAGATAATATCGAAACCAATGCGAGTTTAGCAAAATGTACTTATTGCAGCATTATCCCATTTTTCTCGCAACAGAATGGTTTTAGACAAAAACTGTATAAAACATCAAAGATCAATCCTTTTATAGACTACAACTTTTATAGGAAACATTGTTCTCTAAGATCAACATTTATTAAAAGAAAATAGAAAAACTGTTGAAAAAATCATTTTTCGTGAGTTTTGATCTTAAAAATCAAATTTGCGGATATTTCCACCATCATATTCGTGATCAGTGAGTCAAAATACATGGGTGCACTAAATTCAAAATTAATCGGCGGTATGGGTTTTTGGGAACTACACTCTAGTAAAATCCGACTATGATTCAATCAAAATAATTATAAATAAAAAAACAAAAATCCTTTCAAGAATTGTAACGAACTAGGCGATGTCTACGCGAAACATTGAGCTTCCGAATTGCTCCATGTCGGGTTCGCCTTTTCTTTCAATCGAACCAAGGCTCATTAACGAAGCTTTGGCAAACATTTTTTTTTCTCGAGCATTTTATAGTGTTTCGGACGTTTTTATGGGCACAGTGAATCATCAAGTTGTATACTCTTGACAGGCCGGAAGTAATTTTCCGTTCTGCGAAGTTCAACAATAGACTTCCGAGTTTCGTGGGCTTAATGCACGTGTGCATCGTTCTCCGATCGTGGCAGGATGCGCTTTGAATTTGATACAGTACGGGCCATTCCACGTCGAATGGAACAGCCTGTTCGTGCGCAGGCTGTCATTTTTTCTTTTTTTCACTGCGCTTCGGAAAATACTCGAAACAAAAACGAAGCTCCGAATGAGAAAGCGATTGACATCGTTTTTTATTAGTATTCGAAAATTCTAGGCCTGACAACAACTTTGTTCTTTATTTATCTATTCTTAGACATCTCTCTCCTTAAATATCTCTATTCTGGAGCAGGTTTAATCAGAAACATCTCTATTCCAAAATATCTCATGTCTCAAACATTTCTCTGCCGAAACATCTCTATTCGTAAAGATCACAATGCCACAATAATTCAGGTCTGAAATATTACTGCTCTTAAATATCTCCATTCCACAATTTTTCGTATCCGAAACTTTTCTATTCTTAAATATCTGTATTCTACAAAATCTCATGTGACATCCAAAACATCAGTATTCCGAAAATTTCATCTCACAATATCTCTCTTCCGAAACATCTCTATTCCATTTGTAATGTTGCGTTTATTATATTGGCTATGAATAAAACAAGTGCAGCGCAGAGGCTCTTGGAATAGACATGTTTCGGAAGAGAGATATTGTGAGATGAAATGGTCGGGATACAGATGTTTTGGATATCACATGGGATCTTGAAGAATACAGATATTTAAGAATAGAAAAGTCGCCGATACGAAAGATTTTTGAATGAAGATATTTAAGAGCAGTAATATTTCAGAACTGAATTATTGTGACATTGTGATGTTTCGCCAGAGAAATGTTTTAGACATGAGGTATTCTGGAATAGAGATGTTTCTAATTAAACCTGCTTCAGAATAGAAATATTTAAGGGGCGATATACATTTGGACAGGAAAAAATAAGCAATATTGAGGAATTTTTTAAACTAAGAAATAATTATTCTACAATTGTCAAACTTTGGGTATACTTTAATAGTATATTTGAGTATACGAAACAATTTTTTTTAATTAATTCATCATCAAAATGGCGGAGCTGTGACAGAATGTTACAGCAAGGTCGCCGCGGGAGTGGCGAATCGGCGTGCAGTCTAGCTTCCCGTAGTCTTTGATTTGCGAAAAAGTTCAAACATTTTTTCAGTTGGAACATGTGTAGTTTCTATGTGACGGTGATTAAAATAAAGAAAATGCAAATTTGAGAAAATGACACGCATTTACAGAAAAATCAACATTTCACGCAACATTTCTGTAAAATGTGGATTAAAAAAGTAGTTTTTTTTTTCAATTTTTCAAAAACAATTTTCGTCAAGTAGAAGGTACCAATATTATCAATATTTCCACCGTTTCAACTCAATCGGCTTAATCGTTTTTGAGTTATCCTGCACGCCAATTTCGATAATGCAGTTTTGAGAAAAACGCGTTTGAAGTTCACGCCCGCTCCGGATCCGAGCGGTGGTCACAGCGTTAACGGGCTGTAACGTTTGAAGTTTTTCGAATTCCGCTTCCAAACTTCGGGAAAATATTCTACATATATAGTTCGATCGTTTAAAAAGAAATCGATTTTTTCATCGTTGTAAATGTATATCCCGCCTTAAGGGGAAAGTTGTCTGACAATAGAGAAATAAAGAATAGAGTTGTTGTCCTGCCTAACATTTAGGCATCAATGGTCTCGGCTAGAGTGTTGATGCCGAAATTTCCTTCTGGAGATGAAACATTATTTCATTTTTTCCGGGGTGCCGGGTTTTCCACAGTTGCCCCGTGCCAAGTGTAAGCAAGTTTTGGACCAAAGTTGATCATCGCGCGGTGTGCTTTTCGGATGATTTGACTCGGAAAGCCCTTTGCATACAGCCACACACGAAGATATACACACAGACACAAGCGTATGGCGAATGCAGCGCTAACAAGCTCACTCGAGAGTATAACAAAGCTCTGGACGAGTTTTCGGATACGAGGACGCGCGGGTGCATGTCTATCCGTACGACGAGATATTCTCTCTCGGGCGAGGAGAGCGCAGCGAGGCTTGCGGAGATCACCGCGGAGACTATCACAGAGAGAGGATTGCGTAACTACGAGAGTACGCATACGGAGGACAGAATGAGAGTGAGAGTGAAAGAGAGAGAGAGAGCGAGAGAGCGAGAGAGAAAGAGAGAGTGAGAGAGAGAGAGAGTGAGAGAGAGAGAGAGAAGTGAACGCTACACCGACTGACCCACATACACGAGCTTTATTTAAACCGCGGAGAGTTTATCCTCTTCGGTGCTTTTAGTCTCGACTTTCGTCTCCTCGTTTCCGTGCATGCGACAAGAGTACATTTTCTATAGACGGTGCACAACGGTATACGGCTGAAAAAAAATAATGATTACGATAATGCAGCAAGCTATAAAAGTACATTCGCACACGCTGCACCCGAGCAAATAAAGAATTGAGAAGCCTGCACGAGCTTGAATTTTTGGAAATACGATTCCTTTATTGCATAGCTCAAGGGGGAAGATTCAGGCGAGGAAAAAATGGATTTTTTAGGAAAGGTTTCTTCACCATTTTTTAGACTTAATGTATGTTTTAAAGTATGTTTTAAACTACAGTTAAAAATAAAAGAGAAGAGCACAGCCGCTATTTTCAGGCTTAATTCGAAAAATATCGATGGTAGAGAAAAAAACTGCAATGACCAAAGTTGTAAAGCACTCGATTTCCTACAAGTTCAGTCATTGCCATTTTCACTTAAAAATTGAAAATCGCCGAGTTATTCAACAAAAACAGTTTCCCATTAAATTTAAGACGACGATATTAACTGAACGCAAGCTCAGCCCAGAATGAAACTTGCACATGTTGTTTTACACTGATAAAAGAAAATTCAGTATAAATTTCAGCAGGATCAAACCAGTCATTGGGCTTCAAAAATTAAAAAATTAAAGATTCTTCTTTTTTCGTTTTGGAGTACTTGGGAAAGTTTAATTTTTTTTTCCAAAATAGTTCATAGAAAAACGCATCTTTTTTTGTAGAGGACATTTTTCCTACGACGAGAACTACGATACGATAATTTCAAATTTTATCACGTGTAAAATCTTATCCCCGCGTTAGCCGAATTAGCGAGCTGATAAAGATCTGAAAAAAATGCCACGTACTCAAAATATATGATACAAAAACATCACCAACTTTGAAAAAGATTGAAGATGGTCAGGCTTTTAGGCCGTTCGAAAACACTTGGAATACGTCGTATATATATATTTTTTTTAAATATAAATATTATTACAATTATAAAATATAAATATAATTTATTTTAAAAACGTGTATTTCGAAAACACATTACTCTTTGCATTTTTTGCCTTCAGAAAAACCCTCTTTCCAGCGAAAAGCTCATGCATAATGACCGCCAAACATTTTTTTGCCCCATCCAACGAGAGATCCTAGCTCGACTGATTTGCCACGTGTAAAAGTAACGTTGCTTTTTTTCTGCTCCGCTGTCAACGAGACACTCCCCAGTCGTAGCAGGGAGTTACACGTAATCGGAAGCGTTCTTCCGCGAGACGATTATCGTGCATATTTGATGACCAGTCGCGATACCCAAACGGCGTCGGAAATTATCGTCAAGCTCCATCCGTGTTACGAGCGGCAATTTTCTACCCAACCCCGTTTTTTTTTCTTTCGTCGACTCATCCTGCCCGTTTTTCGAAAATCCGGCTATTCGTTCTCCGCACGGACACTTTTTCGTATACTCTTTTATAGCCGACACCTCGATGTGCACCGCCGATAGTATTTCAGTGCGGGTGGCGAAGTGTACACGTACACGGTCGAGAACGGATAAATATTTCAACGAGCGCGAGCTAATGGACATGCTGGACAATGGAGGGAGCTTTTTGCGCAGTGATGTACAATATTCAGCTCCACGCGTGTCTACGAGAGCGTATTCAAAGTTGTAGGAGCACTTCGAACCCTTCTCTGATTATCCCTCCGCTTCGGCCGATCTGTATATATATATATATATATATATATATACATATCCGAACGTATATATACGAGGCTCGAACTATATCGAAAGCTTATGTACATAGGTAAATATAGGAGGGACGAAAGCGAGGGATGGTTCTTTTTTCATCAAGTAAAGTCGTTTCACCTGCCCCCAATGGGCAATAGGCAGATCGTGCGATAGAATTGAGTAATGTACCCTCGGATTTCCGGAAATGTTTGACTCAATGCACTTCTTGAAATAAACAGGCGTAGCTACGAATTTCAGTCAAGATTCTCGTCTTCAAAAATCGATAGTGAAAAATGTATTGAGAAAAATTAACCGCTTTTATTTTTACCGCCTTATCATTCCGAACGTCTCTCTCTTATGCTCTTCTCTCGCTCTTCTCTCGCTCTGCTTCTCGCTCTCTCCTCTCTCTCTCTCTCTCTCTCTCTCTCTCTCTCCCTCTCTCTCTCTCTCTCTCTCTCCCTCTCTCTCTCTCTCATCTCTCTCTCTCTCTCTCTCTCTCTCTCTCTCTCTCTCTCTCTCTCTCTCTCTCTCTCTCTCTCTCTCTCTCTCTCTCTCTCTCTCTCTCTCTCTCTCTCTCTCTCTCTCTCTCTCTCTCTCTCTGTCTCTATTATATTTCTTTTCATTTTGATTCGTTTTCCATTCGATTTTAGATTGCATTATGGATACTAATTCGGTCTATCGTAATTTGTTGTATTTTGGCTTTGCGATGCTGTTTGTTTTCCGTCGTATTTGGGTACTTTTTTTATTTATTTTGATTACTCTGCGTTTTGAACACCGCTATGTTGTTGTATCATTTCGCGCTTGCGATACTATTATTATTACTTTATTCTTTTTATTTTGTATTTTTTTTATCTGTCGCTTTTGCGATACTGTTATTTCCTGTTATCTACGAATATTTTGATTATTTTGCACTTGCGATATTGCTATTTTCTATTTCACTATGTTGCGTTTCCGACGCTGCTGTTTTGGTTTATCATTTTGCGCTTGCGACACTGTTATTATTATTGTTTTGTAATATCCTTATTTTATGATTTTGCGAAATGGTTATTTTCTGTTATCTATGGTTATTCGATTATTTTCCATTTGCAACACCGCTACTTTCTGTTTCATTATTTTGCGTTTATGACAGCGCTATTTTTGCCATTCTTGCCATTTTCATTTGCATCGTTATTTGTCTATCTGTATTTGCCCGAAAGTTTAATCGGGGCATAATAAATTATATCAATCGATCAATCAAAAAATCTTTTTGCCTCTTCCTTTTGCTTTCTCTATCACTCTTTCTGCTTTTCTCCGTGTCTCTTTCTTCCTCTTGCTCACTCCATCTCTCTTCATCTTCTCTCTCTCGCTCTCTCCCTCTCTATCTTATCTAACAAACGTACCGTTTCGTTACATTTGGTTGCTCGTACGTATCGCGGCACTTCTGAAATTGGGTGAAAATTTGTACGGAACAATCGGAGTACGGCCCTTGATACGTCGGAGATATACCGGTAGAAATCCGCACGGATTGCGAATTAGCGACGTCTCGGTACTGACAAGTTTGGAAACTACTTTTATTTTTTTGCGGCGGAAAAACTTTCCGAAGAAACTAATTGGAATTGTTGTTTTTTATCGCTGCTTTTTCGTCGAGTACATACGCATGTGGAATAGTAAGGAAAACATAGCGTTGTAAAAGCCTATGAACACACGAGCACGGACACTCATACGAATATATACATACATACAAACATACATACATACATACATATATATATATATATATATATATAGGATTATGTGTATATACATATCGCCGAGTTTGTCGCCATTGGCCGAAATCCCATTTCGTACGTGACCATCGAGCCCATCGGCTGGTGTGCGTGATCGGCACAAGATGGTTCTTCTGGTTGCTAGGGAGAAAGCTCACAAAGAAAAATTCTAGCTTGCGTTTCAATCGTCAAAGTAAGGAAATACACAGGGGACGGAATTTTGACATGTCATATCAATATAATGGTCATTGGCACATTTGGCTGTTTTGAGGACAGTCCTTAATTTTTTTCACCCAAATTGTAGTTTTGGGCTAGTACTCAGAAAATATTGACAATTTTATAAATACCCACTCCATAGTCTTGCCCATGTAGGGTGATCGGTAGTGGCCAACGATTGGCCGATGCGCGACGCCGAGCCTGCCAACATTGGCACTCGAGCTTGGCCCGATCATCGACCGAGCCTCGGATGATAAGAGCGGCCCGATATTCGCAATCAATATTGGCCCTAGAATGGCTTATGAGAATCGGCCGAGCATCGCGTAGGAGTTCATTCGAGAATCGGCCAACAATCAGTCCCCGTCAAGATTGCCATCATTGGCACTCGAGCTTGGCCCGATTATCGACCGAGTCTTGGCGGATAATTGTGACCCGATATAGATCACCAAAATTGGTCCTGCACTGCCAAAAAAAAAAATTGATTCTTTTTGTATTGTAATTCGTCATTACCGGGTCTTTCGAAACGATTAGTTCGAAGAAAATATTTCACCTATATGGGACTCGAACCTTGAACCTACCTACTCATAGCCAAGCACGCTGCCCCTATGCTACCGAGTGCTCGTAACATTTGAATCGCAGATATGCCATAAGAGACCAAATGGATTCTCATCATTATTAGTATCGCATAAACTATATCAATTAGTTAATATCATCGTGATAATTAGAGAGTGTTATCGACTGACATGTTGGAGAATTTCCAAATCTAACCTATATATATATATAATTCCTCTCGCTCCACCCTCTCTACCCCCACAACCCTTTAATATGTGTGTTCCAATAAAGACAGACCATTTGTTCATTAGTTCGAGTTTAATTTGAATAAATAAACATATTTAAAATGAATAATTCCAATAATGGAATGCAATAGGAAAAAATTGATTTCACAAAAAATCTAGTTAATTCAAATAAAGAATAAATAAATAGACGCGGTTAGTTAATATTAATAGAATTTTTCTGTCAGTGTAGGATGGTTCATAAAAATGGGCAGAGTATCGCGTATGAGCTCGTTCGAGAATCAGCCAACATTGAGTGCATTGATTTGGTAGTATGGTTGTTAAGACTAATGTCCAATGGACTCGTAAAAAGTATTCATCTCGTCTCTCAATGACTTCGACGCGAAACAATGAATCGTCAATATACGAATTGCGGTTTGATCATGCGTTACTCGGCCGAACATTGGCCTCGTATCGGCAAAAACATGATTGGCGAGTCTATACTTCGCCAAACATCGACCTCGTATCGATAAGCCAATGATTAGAGAGCCTATATTTGGCCGAACATTGGCCTCGTATCGGCAAACCAATGATTGGCGAGTCTATACTTCGTCAAACATCGGCCTCATATCGATTACCCAATAATGAACGAGTCTATACTTGGCCGAACATTGGCCTCGTATTGGCAAACCAATGATTGGCCAGCCTATACTTCGTCAAACATCGGCCTCGTATCGACAAGCCAATGATTGGCAAGTCTATGTTTGGCCGAACATTGGCCGCGTATCGGCAACCCAATGATTGGCGAGTCTATACTTCGCCAAACATCGGCCTCGTATCGACAAGCCAATGATTAGCGAGTCTATATTTGGCCGAACATTGGCCTCGTATTGGCAAACCAATGTTGGCTAGTCAATACTCAGCCGAGCATTGGCGTACAATTGGGTAATCGATCATCGCCCCGCCAACATTGGTCCAAGTATTGGCCGTTACGGTTCGATTGGCGAAACCTACATGGGTGTTTTTCCTACGGACTAAATAATGTGGCATAAAGAGATTCGAATTGGGGTGGGAGGCTTAATAATGTTTATTAAGTCTGTACATATACATATGTATCCATACATGCATGATATGCGCATTGGGGAGCTCAAAAGAAAGAAAGGGAGAGAAAGAGATACAGCGGAAGGGAGAGACTTTGCATACGGAGAAGACCATGAAACTAACAAGGAAAGGTTGCGAGGTAGATCTCTCCGATTTCGATGAAATTTGGCATGCTTGTAGAATGGGTAAAAATAGGCGACACGTATTTTTTTATATCTGCGGAACCCGATTTTCAAGGGTAGAAATGCACCCTCGAAAATTGGGGTGTTTTTCGTCCATAACGTTTTAACGGTACGAGATATGAAAAAATTTCGAATTGCAACAATGTTTATTTTTTAAAAATGTACTATACAAGCGAGATGAGAACGATAACGTTATCGACGAAAAACGAAAAACACCCCTATTTTCGAGGGTGCGTTTCACCCCTTAAAAATCGGGTTCCGCAGATATAAAAAAATACGTGTCGCCTATTTTCACCCATTCTACAAGCATGCCAAATTTCATCGCAATCGGAGAGATGGAACTCGCAACCTTTCCTTGTAAGTATTCCGAATGTTCGATAGACAGTTGACGTTTAATCGAATTGCAAGGAGATTAAAGTACAACCAGAGCCACAATCAGCAATTGCGAACTTCGCAAACTGGAGCTACGGTCAAATGGAGATTGATGAATCGAATTCGGCGAATCAAAGTGAATCAGAATTCGCAAGCCTCCAGGCTGTCGACTCTGTTGGAGCATACGAGAAAATAACGATATTAATAACGGTATTAATAATATAGGGTAGGTTGGGGTCAATTGGAACGTTTTTGAGAAAATCGGTTAGTGTGACTCCATTTTGTACCCTACGTGTTTGATAATGGGCTTTAATTATAGCTAGATTATCTGGCTATATGATAGCATTTGTGATTTCGCTTCTTATATGCTCTTAACTTAGGTAGAAGCTATTTAGAATCCCTCGGAAAACGTTTCATTTGACCCTGTGTCTGGGTCAATCGAAACAGCGCGCGAGGTTAGTTGAAATAGGTGTGTTCAGCTGATTGAACTAATGTTTCTACTAAACCCAGGTACTGTTAAGGGGTCTTCTCACTTCAGACGCTAAAAAAAGCTATCTTCATGATTTTTTTGATAGGTTTATATTATAGATATTGATATAAAAGTTGTTGCACTTAAAAAGTACACTCGAAAAACATTAAAATTTTTTATTTATTTATTTAAGCCACTTTTTATGGATGAAAATGGTAAAAAATGGTTAAAATTGGTACGAAAATGGACGAAAATGGTTAAAAAAAATGTCTAAAAAATGTGGGTTTGCGCTGTTGATGAAATCTCGGAGACGGATCATCCGGAAAAAAAAATCAAATGGTTTTACGTTCAGTATGTTAATGGCTATAGCGCGTATCGTACGATTTTTTACATATGCAGAAATAACAAAATGGCGGACATTTTTCGAAAAAAATAAAAAAAGTGTTTTTTTCTTCACCGTTTTTGGTAAAAAAAAGTAAATATCAAAAATTAAAAAATCCTTGTTATATTGATGTTATATATATGTTGGATGAATGATATATATGTGGTAAAAATTTCATAAAGATCGGTTCAGTAGTTTCGAAGATTTTATCAACAAGCCGTCGAAAAACGTTGTTTCGAGAAAAACGCGTTTAAAGTTTGTTTGGGTTACATAAATACATTTTTTTTAATTTAATGCATTTCGAAAGTATTTATTAAGTGTAACAACTTCTATATCAATATCTATAATACAAACCTATCAAAAAAATTCATGGAAAGAGCCTTTTTTAGCGTCTAAAGTGAGAAGACCCCTTAGTAATGTGTATGGAGTGATAAAGTATATTTGTCGTGAATAAAACATATTTTTAATCAAAACAATCAGTTTTATTGCTTTTCATTCCAGTTTTAGTATCACTGAAGGTACTATACGGTTCTTCAATACTATTTGACGTTTCAGAAGATTTCTCGGCATCTAAAAAATAAAACAAGATTTGGAAAACTCGCTTGCGTATGAAATGTTTGGGGTCATCAGAAACACGTTTCAATTGACCCCCAACAAACATTTCATACGCAAGCGAGTGTTCCAAATCTTGTTTTATTTTTTGGATGCCAAGAAATCGTCCGAAAAGTAAAATAATATTGAAGAACCTTAATATACCTCTTACTTATTCTTCGAACGATTTTTCCAAACTTGCTTGCGTGCGAAATGTTTGTTCGGGGTCAATAGAAACACGTTTCAATTGACCCCCAACAAACAAAATTTCATACGCAAGCGAATTTTACAAATTTTGTTTTATTTTTCAGATGTTTGTTTCAACTGACCCCACACCCTCGCTTCGAACAATTGATCAAACAGCAAAAAACCTGAATGTTGTCGGTAGTCACTGACCACAATAAACTCAACTAGGATATTCATAGTAATGGTGATTGTAAACAACGCTGAAGAAGGAACAATAGTTTTGGAGCAATACGCAAGATACTAATAGGCAAGAAACTTACTTTCTGTGTCGAAAAAAGTGATGCACCCACATACAAATGTCCAAAGCGCAGTGAGCGACAAGTTCCGATGACCAAACCAGTCACTTTCCCCCTCTGGGCCCCGTCACTAACCGTCTTCGAGTTGTTCAACTTGTTTCATTTGACCCATGTTTCTATCGACCCCAGCCTACCCAACTTGCATCATGGCAGCAAGATTTTGGGTCTCCGAATGCCCATAACTCATGGATTCGGCGCGATGTGGAAATTAGAAAAGCGAGATGGAGGAAGGGTTGGGGGTGGATTTGGGAGCGAGGTGGAAACGGGCGAAAATCATATTCGGTCGTTGCCGACCTCTCCCTCAGGAGGTAACATATAATCTCGATGCCCAAGGCAGTTGTACGACCTCACGTGTGTGCATATATATATATATGAATGTTACATCGCGGCAACACGAAATGTAACGCTGGCGGGGTCGAACGTGAAATTGCACTCCGGCCACTTGTAATTCTCGATGCACTCGGACGATCGTGGCAGAATCGTCGACGTTTCTACCTCCGAGTTTCCGCAGGGTTAACTGCGTTACCGGGAGAGCTTCGAGGGTTGAAAACGCCGGCGAGAACATATACACCTATCGATTGAAGAATGTGAGAATAGTGTACATTATGTAGGAATGAATTGTTAACCTTTCTACGATGAGCTAGTTGGTTCCTATGGACCGACGACTTTTTTCGGTGCTTCGAGTGATTACTGTAGTATTCTGACCAAGACGGCTTTGGGTGGGGGTCAGAATGTCGAATGACCAAATATAGAACGACAAAGATTTCGCAACAACAGAATTATGAACTCTCAAAATAACGAAAGTTAAATTATTCGAAATTTTATCCTTTGACCGATGACGGAAATGAATAACTATCACACCAAAGGACTATTCATTCGAGAACATGGATTCATATAGTCTGCAGTTTGAGTCACACAAATACAGATTCGAACAATCTACGACATTCATGTCTCCGAAATAGAAAAAAGTTAAAAAATCGATTTTTGTTGTTGTCTTTTCTTATAGTTAAACATTTCAAGAATATAATCCCAAAATTTCAAGTCAATCAGAGCAAAACTCTCGAAGTTGTTGACTATTTAGTCCCGCTCCTCTAACACTGTAGCTCCGACTGCTAAAACTTCAAACGCGTTTTTCTAGAAACCACTTTTTCCAAGTCCGTGTTCACTGCCATTTGAAAACTACATGACCGATTTATTTCAAACTCGGTACACACTTTCTACATATAAAATACCTCCCCCCAACGGTTAGTTTGAGATTTTTTTACATTGAGGGGGTTTTCCACCCCCACAATGGCGGAATTTTTCGTGAAAAATAGCACTTTTCACTTTACATGGGCACCAAAAATTTAGAAATGAAAAAAAAAATTATCATAGACCGTTGGGGGGAGGATTTGATGATACTTCGAGTAAATTTTAATGGTACTTGATTTCAGATAATTTCTAGCTGAGATACAGTGAACACCGCTAATCGTGTTTTTCCAAAGGCGTTCTTGGAAAAGCTTTGTCACCGGCTTGTTTGTGGATATTTTCGCGTACAAATTTCACGGAACTTTCTTGAAATGACACTTGACAATGTACAAAAGGTTTCAATAAATTTACTCTATCCACATAGATGAAAAAAATCGCAAAGAAGTGTTTGTTTTTCACGCTGAAACCCCTACCCTCGCTTAATAAATTCGAAATTGTAAACTGTAGTAATAGTTACAATTTGACGATTCGACGTGTTGAATTATTTTGTGTATATATATATATAGGCGAATCGACATTATATCTCTTATTATTTTGTTAAATCTGATATTTGTTTTCGCTATAAATGAGCTTCGAGATTTTTGTATTTACAATTTCGACTAGCTATTTCACAGACTATCATAAGATTGATCTATCTATATTGGAGCGTTCGTCATTACTGAATGCGAAATGTCGGTCCTTCTGAATATTGATCGTTCGAATTTCCGATCCCCACCCGCGTTTTTCTATAGATTTTTTTTATTTATTTTGAGGACTCATTCAAGCCACTAAAGTGTCTCACACTTAAGTGATTAGCTGCAAAATTTCACAAGGATTCAGCGTTCTTGATTCGAGATATAGGCAATCAAAGATTGCACCGTTTTACACGTGTTCTTATGGGGAACGGTGGAAAAATTCACATTCCATGCAATAACGTCGAAGCTCTTCTACAGATTTTTCTTAAAAAATTATCAATTACAGAGGAACCTATGACGATGTGGGTGAAAAAAATCATGAATTTTGACCCTCTAGTTTCCGAGATATAGCGATTTAAATTATGCAATGTTTAGCGACGCGGCAGATGTTATATATATATATATATATATATATACATATATATATACATATATACATATATTGATAAGTCAAAATTAGTAAACGATTAAAATTAAAAATTCGTTGAAACAATAAAAAGAACTTTTATTATCAATTCATCCGAGTGAAATTCATCAATTCAACGATTCACGATACGATGTCCCACATTTTCGTTGTTCATAACCTCTACATGGTTCTTTTTTTCGTTTTCTCTTTTTGCAGGGGTCATAATTTCGACCGCTCTTATATTTTTGGCGATCGTTTTTCGTTTGGCAAATTTGCCTTTCGGTTGCACTTGTTTCATTATTCCGGCCACAGCTCAAATTTTGCATTTCCGTTTATACTAAATATCACGACAAAAATTCGCCGGGCTTGCGACGTTGCCACTATCTCCGCGCTCGCTAGACTACAGTAGTATGTGCATATCCGTATACGCAGAGTGTCTACGTATTAGAAGCCGGAATGGATAGTCTGATACAAAAGTGATGGTTAGGTGATAGAGGGAACGTTGTTATTTTGGAACGTTGTTAATTTTGGAACATTATATTAGGTGTTTTCTTCATTATTTTATGAGTTTTTGCATCCTGATAAGACCTACATTATGAAGATATTTCGCAATATTTCGAAGCTTTCATCGATTTAGCGGAGAATAAACTTTTCAACGTGACTGTGACGAGACTACTACCTTGAACGTAAAAAAACGTGAAGATTTTCGACAATCGGCAGAAAATAAAATCGCAGCGAATTATGGAAGCAAGACGATATTCAAAGTGTTTTTTGGGTCTTGCATGCGAACAATTGGGAAATCAAATTTTTTTTTTGGCCTTGCTTCCGACGAATTGGGCATTTAATTTTTTTTTGGTCTTGCTTACGACGAATTGGGAAATCAAATTCTTTTTTTTCGTTGCCAACAATTTGGATATCAAATTTTCCATTTTTGGCCTTCTCTGCGTGGAATAGGGAAATCAAATTTCCTATTTCTGTTCTTGTCTGCGAGCAATAGGGAGTCCGATTTTTTCTTCTTCTGGTATTGCTTACGAACAATTGGGTGATCGAATTTTCCTTTATTCTCGGACTTACCGAATTGATGGCCGTCATGCCGTCGCGACGACGAGAATCTGTGTCCACTAGCCCGCTGTCACTCTGCAACAGAAGATGGACGGCGAAGAATTAGATCGATGTCAAATTTGCATGTGGATGTTTGGATGAATGGTGGTGGGAAATGAGGGAAACGGGAAATAGCGACGTGACAAATATAGGGTGGAATTAAAATGGTTGGGATTGTAAAAGCCCGCACACACCCAGAAACGCGGGAATTGAAAGAAATACAAAAAAAAATACATACACAGAGCGTAAAAAATGTATTTATACATGTCGTCTTTTTCAAATTATTTTACGAAAAAAATAAAATGCTTTATGAAGTTTCTATGTACAGTAATAAACATTTAAGTATATTTATATATAAATATACCAATGACAGAAAATTACCATTACCATTCACTCTATGTGAAATTTATATAAAGAATTGTATATATTTATGAATAGTAAAAAATGATAAATATATTATTTTTTCTGTTCATGAATATATACAATTATTTATATGAATTTCACATAAGGTATTTTTATATAATTTTTTCGTTCTTATATTCATCCATATGCAATTTTAAAGGATAATGTAGAATCCACGAAGATTTTATACGGCCATTTCCCTATAATATCTTTACAGATTTATCAATATATTAACATAAAAACATACAATTCTATTTTATCAAATTTGTCAGTTCTTGTACGCAGTCACATGAGGTTCTCAAGGATTACATAAAATGTATGAAGATTTTATATGCCCATTTCCGTACAACATCTTTATAGATTCATTTCTATACAATTTTTATAAAAAACTTCATAAAAAGATTTCACCTGGGTGTTTCCTAGCTTATCTTCAATATTCATCGTGTCTGTTTGCAAAAATCTTGGGAAAACACGAAAAAAAAAATCAAGCTTAATTAACAACAGTTTCATGTGAGATGCGCGAATACTTTTTTTTACCCACTGCATGCGTCAAACGAAACAGACGGAAATCGTTAACGAATCACAGTGAACAGCTTACGAGCTTCGAAAGATTTACAACCCAATTGTCTCGTTGAAAAAATCTCTAACTCGCCCTTTTCAACCTAAACTGCCAGGTAAATCGCGCTGGGACACATGCATATTCTATTTTTTTCCGCATTTACAACCGAACGATTTTGTTCCAGGGTATACGAGAATCAAGCATCCACCAGAGTCCCTTTCAACGCGGCCCTTGGACTGGTATTACGTCACGGTGAATTTTTTATAGCGGAGCTTTGGAATTGTTAATTAAAATTGCGCAGGCGAAATGTTCTTATAGGATTATGACTTTGAGCTGTACGTTTCGTACGAATTTAGTTATTAATTATTCGGGCGAGGACTTTGGACCGAAGCAAAGCCGATTGGGAGCGAATGTCTCTCTCTCTCTCTCTCTCTCTCTCTCTCTCTCTCTGGCGTCTCACCCTCATCCTCTCTCCTGCCATTCCTCTTTGGGTTTTCAAGAAGATTAGCACAGGCCATTATTATGGCTACTGAAAATCCCAATGAATACGAGGCTGGCCATAGATTATTTCCTCGTTTTCTATCGTGACCTCCTTCCCAATGAATACGCGGCGATACATTATTTCGATTTACGAAATCTCTTCTTTTTCGACTTTATCCATCGGGCGATTATCGTCCCTCCCTCATCAATATCCGGGCAGAAACTGTCGTAGGCATCCAATTGGATTCTCATACTTGCCCCCATATCCTGATAGGGATCTAATGGGTCATCGCATCGGATCCCTATACTAAAACATAGCTCATACATTAGATTCTCATCGGGATTCCCCATTGGAACGTATGAATCCGGGGCCGGATTGACATTCCGAACTTTAAATGCTCCGACGGTTTAAAATTCGGAATTTCAATGTTTAGAAATTTAAGATGGGGCCGGGTTGAAATTCCGAACTTTGAATGGTCAGAACGCTCAAACTCCGAAAGAATTTTACACGAAAGACCAAAACTTCGAAAATCTTGACACCGTTAAAATAATTCGGCTATGGAAGTTTTAAAAGTTTTTAAATTTTCAATAAATCGACGAATTATTTCAAGAATTTTTTTTTATTAAGAAGTGATTTTGCGTCAATTTTGAAATTTATTTTATTTTCATTATTAAACATTATTTTCTAAACTGCATTTTCAAAACTGGTGTGACATATACATAAAAAACTAAACGACCGATTCTGATGAAATCTAGTACACGAATTTTTCTAACCTTATTGTCTTAAACTTGGCCCTAAATGTTTTTGAAAATTTAAAAAAACGTATTCTTTTATTGCACAATGTAGTCATTTTTTTAATCGGAAAATTCAATCTTCTTGTTTTAAAGCGTATCATTTAATCGATTTTCAACATTTTTCACTTTTTCTTGGTTCATATTTCGCGTATGAGTGTTAATGAAGGAAAAATCGTCGAGGGTCTTTCCCAAATTAATACCGCCGACGCTACGTGTCAAGCCGTCTGACAATCACCGCCAGTTTTAAAGATTAATAAAAAAAAATACCATGTAACAGTCAAAAGTAGTAATAAAACAGATCCTAAGTGTAAAAAATGGTAAAGAATTCTTTCCAATACAAAAATATCATAAAAATCAGCTTTTTTCCCTCGCCTAAAGGTATCTCAGCCTTTAAAAAAGTATATCTTGAAAATCAATTTAAATCACATCACTGAAAATCCGCGGTAATTATCGTTCGTTATTTATTTCACTGCACTTTGACACGATATCAACACATACGTACACGCTCACGATGTGTGGAGGTTATATTTGAGGAGTTGGCGAACAAAACCGAACTTCTCCACACTACGTCAATTAAAAAAATTTCGTGTTTATCAAGTACACCTTTATTAGCTCCCGAAATATTTTGAATGAAATTCGGCTCTAAACACCCCAAGATTTGTTAAAAACTGCCTTTTCAAGCGAAAAGGGAGTTTTTAGGCACGAAATAAATAAAATAAGAAAATAATAAGAATTTGACGTATTGTGAAGTTCGGTTTTATTCGCCAGCTCCTCATTTCAACACGCCGACTTTTTTCTCGTGACTTTTTACATATTTTCGATTTAAAAGTTGTAAGAATTCTCAAACGACATTCATCAGGGAACAATGCAGAATCCTATTGGATCCCAATGAGGACTCCCTATGTGCGGTGTCCCTAATAAATCCCTATAGAGGTGTGGGGGCATCTTGGAACTCCCCAACAAATTTGTGCAGAAGATCACGAAAGGATATCTTATTTTATCCGCGAAATCCAACAAACTCCGATTGAGAATGTCAAAATAAAAGTTCTCAAACGACGTCAATCGGGAAATACCCGTGCATAAATAGGCCCGGGCATTCCCTACTTTGTGTCCGGCCCTGACCAGACTTGCCTTGTCTGATTTGCCTGACCGGACGCTCCCATGGAACAAACCGGGAAGACCGCAAAATCGTTTTTTTACGGCTCACCCTCCATGTTTGGAAATTACAATTTTCTGGCCGGAATACATTGCGAGCAAGTACATCTTCACGTAATGTCTACCCGGCCAGAAAATTGTCATGTTCTGAAAAGTGCAGCCTGTCTTTAACGGGAGACATTCCGTCGACCGTAGACGACCTACACTATGGGCCTGGTATCGATGATTCCATGTAAGTCGACAAATTTAATGATTTATTCATTCCCAAATTTTCAAACGCGTTTTTGAAAACAGTACCCAACATTTCTCGAAAACCAATTAACCGATTACCTTGAGGTCTTCTGTGATAATTCTGTACACCATTATCTAGTACTTGTCATAGGATTTTTTTTCCCGTTACTTAGTTTTTGTTTTATATGCAAAATAATAACTAATTTTTGGCCCAAAAATCACTATTTATGTTCAAACGTCCGCCATTTTGTCATAAACCGATATTTTCAAAATCGGCTATGACAAGTACTAGATTATAGTATCTAATATAATAATCTTTTTGTTTTTTTTTTCAGATGATTTTTGAAGAAACGCCAGTGGGTACCACATACGCAGATTTTTTTACGACGCTCCTTATCATACAATATCCTTGTATATTTTTGATATTTTTAAATACAGAAAATTAAACATATTTTTGAATGTATATACTTCTAGATAATTAAAACCCGAATCCGAAATTTCAAATAGTTTTCCTTGAAAAAATTCACAAAAGTGACCTTTTTCCGGCTCCTAGGTGTATATCTCCCCTTAAGAACTGAAGAAAAGCTACTTTGCTTTTCACCCCACCAAAGATATTTATAATTCATTGGAATGAAACGAATACATCTATTAAAATTCTATTAATCATTAAAAGCATTAATTTTATCAATGATAATCGACGAGGATAACAATGCTTATCATAAATACCGGGATTATGATAACTAATGACTTGAGCATAAATAATAGCCACTTTATTTTATGAGGCAAAAAAGTAAAGCCGGTCATTCGTGGTTTTTGAACGCCCTGTCGCCATGTTGGGAAATATCAATGTTCTGGTCGGGAAGACATTACCTGAATGTATTTCGCCAACAATCCGCCAGGTGGCTACAAGCGAAGCGCTTCGCGCAAGCAAGGTGCCATCGTACGAGGATAAAAGTTCGTCCTGTGAGTTGTACAACGTACAGCAGTGCTATGCTTACAGCGTGCACTTATGCTTATGATTTTGCCATACTTGCGAAATAACCCTTTGCACTCTAGGTCTTTTTCACTCGGATAGTGATCTGTGTACGTTTTTCTGTCTTTTTTCCTATCAGGAAATGCGAGCAAGTTTATGCATACACTCATATACTACCTTAGCAGGTAGATAACCAACAAAAAATATGTTGCCGAAATACTAAATTGAATACACTACCGATTTTACCTCCTCAAGGATTCATTTTGAGGATCATCAAGGAGGATCATCAAAGAGACATTTTTAATTGCCTCGTTTGTTCCTGGTCATTCACCTCTTGTTCTCCGGTCGCCTCCTCAACAGTTCCCCAGAAAAGGAACGGCGTATCGGTACCTAGCGTTAGACCCGTCACATCGCGTACCTATTCCAGGGTGGAAGGCCCGATCAGAGCCTGCTATTATCTAGGGAAGGCAGATCAGGGGCAGCACTTTTTCCCGACTCAAATTTCTACACGGGTAGAGCGGAATCCACTTGGATTCCAATGTGAACCCTCTACGTGCAGCTTCCCCGTGAAATCCCTACAGGGTTGTGATAGACTCTTGGGAGCTCCCCAACAAATTTCCGCACGGGTATCCCCAAGATGACGACTCTCAAACTAAATATCGGAATAATTTACAACGGCCGCGTTAAATCGGCACGATTGATGTAAATTGGCGATGACTAACGATGATCCACGTGAATAACGGAGAAACGTCAGGTCCCATCGGCGTCGCGCTAACGCTCCTTCCTTTTCCATTTTATCGCCAGATAGCGCATAGCTCGTTTAGACTCTTCTTTTATCTCGGCGGAGCGAGTTACTTTGAAATCGTTTGGACGCCGCCAACCAGAAACGGAGTCGATAACGCCTACTTTGCTGCATACACGAGCCATAAGCTAGCACACCGTAGACGAGGGAATAGGGGTCGCACGTCGTCAATGGCAAAAGAAAAACTACGTGCAAATGTCGTTCCCGAACTTTGATCGTAAAACAACTCGCGGAGGTCTAGTTTCGTACGTGCGGGAGAGCGAGGGCCCCATTGGGCTTGCACCCCCTCGAAAGAGCATACATGTATACATGAATGGGGAAATGATGCTTCGAACCCATTACGTTTGGGTAATGTTGGCTATAAGCACATCTGGCAGTTTTTGAGGACAGTTCTTTGATTCTTGATTTGATCGAATCGTTGAGCCTGGTTACAGAACAGTCTTTGAAATGACCATATAAATGCACTTAGATTTGTATGATGTTGATTTTGAGGTCGTTGGCATTTGGGTTTTGTTGATTATGGGAACGATTAGCTTGGAGGACAATTCTCGAAGTCGACGATCTTCAAAGTCACCTCTCCGGATAAATACATACGTTATACGAATATGACTAGCGGTATGTATGACTAAAACTTGGCCAGAGACGCGAATAAGAAAATGAGTGCCGAAGAGAGAGGAAGGAAGAGAGAGGGAGACAAAAAGAGTCGGTTAAGGGGAATGGGCATCGGGAATGGTGCTACTGTCCCCCACCACCCATGGGATGATTCAGAAGGGCGGTTCAGCATTTTGAACGTTTGCCAAATCTCTGTTATGCACGAATACACTTTCAGCGTCGAACACACCCGGGAATTCGAGAAATCTCAACGACGAAAATCGATCTGTTTTCATCGCCCGTTGCTGACGTTTCATTTTCATTAACGCGCATTTATTTGTTTCGCGCGAGCAGCGCGGCGAATAAGCGGAAAAGGCGGCGAACGAAATTGAGTTTCCCGAACGGTTCGTCGATGGTGATGAGAGGAAATTCTGACAATACCTGAATCTGTTCTCATCTGTCTTATCACGCGCTTGTGGCAGCCGAGTTTTCGTTTATCGGTTATTTTCGAAATGGCTGCACACTTGGATTTTTTTCCGTTTTCAACACTCTCCAGTCGAACTTCTGACGAAAATGACCCAATTGAGGTTAAGCCGGTCATTTTACGATCGACGTGGCTTGCAGCATTGGAACTTGGGCATTTGAGGTGTTGTGAAAGAGAATTGGGTGCGAGAGATATAGCAATGCTGACCACAGAGCGAGAGAGACAGAAAAAATCCTTCATATCGTCTCAAAGTGAAATGAAACCCGCATTCATCCTTTAGCCCCATTCGCAATCTTAGATCCAGCCAATTTCCGATAGGACTAGTTTTCGGGAAACGTGAGCATTTTCGTGCTTGGGGGATCGAAACCATAAAACGAATGGCATAAAACTTGGTACTTGTTTGGAAACCGAAACATCTGAGAAAATACATTAGTCTAAAACAATTAAAGGAACAGAACAATTCTTCTTTTTTTTTAGTGTGCTTTGAAGCACTGTATCCATGTGAAAAATTGGATTATCGAGATAAAAAAAAACATTATGAAGCTTGAAGTTTCTAGTTTCGAGATCTTTTGGCAAACAAATTTTGTGAGCTACGGTTATCGCGCAATCATGAGAAATAACGGGAGCATTTCGTTTTCCATTTTTGTTTTGTTTTTTTTTTCAAGGTTCCACGGGCTCAGGAATTTTTTTGGTTGAATTAATATATAGGTCAGCTAGCTTGTTTATCCAGCTTCAATTTGGTTTTTTGTTGGTCTCTCTACGTCAATTTTTTGCTGAGATATCCGACTTTGAATGAAAAAAGACCCTTTTGTCTTTGATCATCGGTATCTCAACAACCAATGATCGCACCGGGAATTTTAAACGGCAGCTTTGAGAATTTGGAGAAATTTCCTACAAGTCCCTTTAATTGATTTTGGAAGGATCATTTTTTTCGCCTTTACCATTACTTGGAAAAAAAAGATACGAAAGATCACTTTATATGGTTTTTCAGTAAATCTACCACTACCTTACAAATATTGATGGAAATACTAATGTTGTCAGGTTTTTTTCAGCTCAATGTACCCCCAATAGCCCTGTAAGTGTTCAAATTGATCCATCTACCATTTTTTCCGGGTCGATTGATCAAAACTTTACAAAAGAATTAAAGGAACGAGTGTATTGTTCCTAAACATCGTGTAATCATCAACAAAATAAAAAGACCAATTTTCGTCGATTTTTTTCACAACTTCACACTCGTTGCTAGTTGAATAAAAAAAAATCGAAAAATTTCTATTTTATTTTGTTACTAGTTGATCGTACGTTTTGTTGCTAACCGAACATGCGTCACCTCGCGTTGAGAGGCCACCAAAAAGCTGAGAGTGCGAGAGCGACAACAGATCGAGGGAGATAGAAAGAATACGTGTTTCACATCACCTTAAGGAGTTTCGACACTAAAATCACAATGCTCGTAGACGATTGAAGTTAACATCAATGAGAGATTAATTCAAGATGCATTAACTGTCCAAATATCAATCCGTATCACAACATGGCTTTGGAGATTGTTGATGTTTTAGTTGAACCTTTATCCATTTGGCAATAAACATGGCACCTCCTAAACACTAGTTATGGGGCTATAGGGACTATAATAATACTTCGTTGTTACTGAAAATCTGAGCAAACCGTGATTATTGCGTTGGGAATGTAGTGTAAAAAATTAAACGATTTTTCCACATCGTTTATTAGTAATAGTCCAAAAAAGATGTGAATTTCGCATCAGAGTGGTTTTTTGGGCATTAAACTTATAGGTTAATCGTGACAACACCGCCTTAACTGGCTCTGTTGAGTGATCCGCTCGCAGTCAAGCATCAACTGGCAGGATTTCAAAATCGGCGAGTGTTTGAAGCGTACATAGTATCACAGCATTTGAACTTAATAATAAAGTGTATTTATTCGTCCGCTTAACATATTCAATGTTCTCTCGACTTTGAAGAATCAAAAACTCTTCATAAAATGTTTAAGGTTTTTCACTGTGTAATGACTTGGAGCCGACGCCGATTTAGCCATAGTCAGTCGTTGAGAGAAACAGAAATGGCCGATGAGAGAAACGGATGATATTGCCAAGTCTATCGGTTAGTTTTTCTTGAAAAAAATTCAACTCATTTATGTTCAATTGCGACAATGATAACTATTGATATCATTTCTCGGCTTAGAAATATTCTTCAACAATACTACGAGTTGGAAATTGCCCAATAATAGGTTATTTTTGCATAACATTTTATTCACGAGTATTTGGCAGCCTGCCGAAAACTCATTGTGATTCCATCCCCATTCTGGCAGCTGAGAAATGATATCGAAACTCCCTAAGGGGGGGGGGGGGATACCTTTGGTTGAGGTAATCATTTGCTGCTTTCCATGATTTTTTTTAGAGGAAAGATTTCTTCATAATTTTTTAGACTTGCATGGTATTTAAAAAAAAATGATTATTAATCTCTAAAAATGGCGGAGGTACTCCAAACTGCATTTTCAAATGTGACGTGACGTATAGCTACAAAACTAATCGACCGGTTCTGATGAAATTTGGTCTAAACCTTTCTAACCTTATTGTCTAAAACATGAACCTAAATGTTTTTGAATATTTACGAAAAAAAAAATGTTATACCAAAATGTAGCCATTTTTTCGGAAAATTCAATATTTTTGTTTCAAAGCCGACCATTTCTTCAATTTTCAACATTTCTCACTTTTTCTTGGTTCATATTCTGCGTATGAGTGTGACTTAAAGAAAAGTCTTAATTGGTTTTTTAAAAGATTAATCCCGTCGGAGCTACCTGTCACGCCGTCTGACCAATTAATAATAAATTAAAAAATACCATGCAACAGCCGAAAGTATTAACAAAACATATCCTAAGTCTCAAAAATGGTGAAGAAATCTTTCCTTAAAAAAAATCATGAAAAACAGCCATTTTTTTTCTCCCCGAAAGGCACCCCCCTCCCTCCTAAAATTGCGTGAAAGACGCTCGGTCGGTGACAAACAGCGTTACTGACCACTTTCGTAGGTTTTTCCATCACCGACCGAGAGTGACGTTTTCTTTTTTTCTCGAGAGTGCATCGACTCACGCTGTGACCTTTTTGCTTCGCGAAAAATCAGTGATCTCCGGAAAATACTTGAATTCGAGAGTCAAGGTGGGAGTAAGACATGACCAAGGTTTTTGTCTCACCTTGAACATTGTTTCAACGTGTCTCCAGGAGCGGAGGTTTGAAAAATGGAAAAACTGAGAAAAAGTGTAGCATCGGGGAGAGAAAACCCGTGGCGAGGTTTCTCCATCGAGCCGCGAAATTGGCAGCACAAAGTGGACGTAAAAATCCAAAAGAAGCGACACAGCTCACGAGAGATGCCAAGCGAGAGCGAGGTGGAAGAAAAACAAAATCTCGTCAATCTTGGAATTTTATCGAGAGGCAGAAATTACATTTTTTTTCTTCTTCCGCTGCTTTTTCCTCGGCGCGCCCCACTCGATTAGCGTCTCTGCCATACGAGAGACGATCGTGAAAACGCAATAAGCCACGTGCAACGATGCGCGCGTGATTCCTAACCCGCGCCAGCCTCTGCTTTTTTCTGAGAGGGCATTCTCGCTTTTTCGTTCGTTTCGGTTCGGCAGAAGAGGTTCATTGACCCGAAACGAAATTCTGTTTTCCCCGATTTCACCCCAAATAGTCGTTGGCGGCTCGGCCACGCATGACCCACGCGCTTTTTCCCGCTGAGGTTCGATTCTCCGCGCGGCCAAAGCCGAAGAGGGAAGAAAAGGGGTTGTGCCGCAGGAAGAACGTCGGGAAGTGGTGTGTGGTGAAGTTCCGTTGGGGCGAAGGGGAAACTTCCCGAGAGGAACGGAATCTCGCAAGAGCGTATCGAACGGAAAATGTTGCCGTGTTAATGTTTGGGTTTGTTTGGGTTATTTAGTTGTTTTGTTTGAATTTTTTGTTCCCGCAAAGATGTGACGGAGGATCCTTTATGAGGGAAAAAGTAGTTCACTCCCATTATAAAGGGTGTCTCAAAATTACCTGACAGGAATTGAGCGCTATTGAGGAGCTAGTCCACTTTGGAGCCGCGAAAAAAAGGCTACTTTCGCGATTTTTTTTTGAGGTTTTTTAAAAAGGTATGAATATAAAAGTTGTTGGGCTTGATAAATAAAGTCTTGAAATACGTAAAAAAATGTTTAATTCATTTTCATTCATTTTTAAGTACAAAAACTATAGTTTAACGTAACGCCTAAAAAATAAGTGGGCTAGGTACTCCATCACAACTTGGCAACGGTTTGTCTAAAACAAAAAATTCAAAGTCCATTAGATTCAGTATGACACCAGCTACAAAATAACCCTCGAATATAAAGTTTTATCAAAAAATAAAAAAATGGCAGATGAAAAACGAAAGAGGTTAAAAAAACGCGTTTTTTCCGCAGTTTTTCGCCAAAAAAAGAGTAAAAATCATAATTTTAAAACCATCTAGGGTCATCTTGTTGCGAATCATGTTTACAATATGTGGTTCAAATTTCAAGAGAATCGGTTCATTAGTTTTAGAGATACGATGGAGCTAGATTTTGAAAACGTTCCCAGGTAGGAATTGACAATGAAAAAAGGGCTCGCCAAGCTCTGAAACAAGGCTCACATTTTTTTATTCAGGCTGAGCACCAGCCTGCTTTCAGGCCTAGCTGAACCCCTGAATGATAACGCGGTTTCAGGCTGTTGCACACAGGCTTGACCAAAGGCTGGTAGAAAAGCCTGTACTAAGCCTGAAACGACGAAACAACAAGGTTCAAAACGAGCCTTAATGAAGCCTTCACGAGCATTTATGACCAGGCTTATCCCAAACTCTTCTCGAGGCTATATAAGGCCTGTTTTTTAGTTTTCTATATTCTACATTGGGATAAATTTAATAAATTTGTAAAGAATTCATTTGATTTATTATTCATTATATTATTTGTTATAAAATATATATAAAATATTTTAAACACAATACTTTATTTTATTTATTGTTTATGGGACACGTAATACACAGAGTGTACGCAAACTCCAGAGAGTGAGTATATACGAAATGTGTATGTGACGAGAAAAAAACTTTTTTGTGTACCTCATAAATATCGATAAGAGAATATGTTTAAATGTTCTGAGCTGCCTCCTTCGCTTTCGTTTTTCGTGCCTTCGCACCCGACAAATTTATTGCTAATTTTTTTTTCATAAAAGTACAGAAAAAATATGATTTAAAATTTATTTCATTTTATCACAACCTGAAACAAGCCTTCATCCAGCCTTGATTTTTTAGCCTTAAAATTCACAGGCTGAATAAAGCTTGAAATAACCCTGAGTTTAGGCTAAGCAGCCAGTCTTGGTTCCAGGCTGCTCCAAACGATGCAATCAAACCTGGCCCAGGTCTGTCTTACTCAGGCTCGGTGAAACAAGGCTCACACAAGTTTGTTTCCATCGTCAGCCTTTTATTCCCTACCTGGGTTGTTTCGAGAAAAACGCGTTTGAACTTTATACTATGAAAAACTCTTACCTAAACTCAATCGGCAATTCCTGCACCGTACAAAAGCTTATCTGATTGCTCATCATCGTCGATTTCTTCAAGTCGACGATCAATCGATTTTTTTAAATTTTCAAAGTGGACTGGCCCCTTAATATTCGACAACTGGCATCAGGAAGTATTGAGGTTTAGTCATGGAGAATTGCACGATCAGGAAGCGCATAGAAATTATTATTTGCTGCATTGTTACTGCATAGTTATTGCAGACGAAGTTTCATGGTCGTGTTATCTCGCGCCGCGGCGATGTCAATTGGCCACCAAGATCGTGCGATTTGACGCCATTGGACTTCTTTCCTTGGGGTTTTCTGAAAGGAAAAGTGCATGCCAATGATCCACAGATCATTTCGGAGCTCAAGGAAGCAATTGGTTGCACCATTAATTAAATTAGCCCGCACTTATGCCAACATGTTATTGAACATTTCGTCAAAAGAGTAAACGTTTGCAAACAGGGACGAGGCGGCCATTTATCGGATTTTCTGTTCGCCACATAACCTCCATATTTGAACCTTATGTGAAAAATAAAAATATTCGTTCTTTTTAAATAAATAATACGTTTTAATACAAATAAATAATACGTTTCTATTAATAAACTAAAATGTTAGGTCATTCTGAGACACCCTATAGATCGAATGGTACTTGTTGATATTATTATTATTATTATTATCGTTATTGAGTTATGTGAAAATCTCCAAATCAATTTTTTTTCAATCAACCAGCCACCAAGAAGAATACGTCCGTTAGCAATTCGACGGAATTGTCAGATTGTTTTCCACGGCAATGTTCAATGAAGTCCATTAAAGTTGAGTTGAATATGACGATGCCTGTGTACAATTGTATGCATAATTTATATGATTCACTCGTCCGAGCTGTGCAGTTGCCGGCCTTTTCCACTAAAGGCCTTAGCCACCGTTATAAATTAAAGAGTAAGGATGGTAGGATGAGGAGACTCGACTTTTGCCAACCGATTTCACAAGCAAATTTATCGCATGAATGACGTGAAGAGGAGAAAAAAATAAGCGTGAATGTACACACATACAAAGGCATCCACATTTAATTATGCGCTTCGATTGTTTCAATTTTCTTTGGTAGCTGCGAATATACCAGACCGTTCGGATTCCCTTTTTTAAGGTGTTACTTATTGAGGTTTTATTCATTAATTTTCTTTGTTCATAAGGTTTTAAATATTTAAGGTGTTACGTGTGTGTGGCTCGGCAGAAAATTATACTCTTTCGGAAATGTTCTTTGAGTTTACCATTTATGGTCAGCAATCAAGCAATCTTTTAAGCCATCAAAATGGAGTTTAGAGGGTTTATTCTACATGTGGTAACGTAAAAAAAATACAAAATGTATTCAGGCTCGGCCGAAGGTACACTAAGGGCGTTTTTTCAGATGCTCTGCAGGGGGAGCAGAACTTTTATGGATTAACACCAGAAGAAAAAAACATCCGTTATTTACATTAGTTTTGCTAGAGAAGTACACAGGATTATTTGACAGAATATGGTTTTTTCGTAATATGGCATCATTTTAAATACATTTTTTTTCTCGCTAAAAAATCGGCCTCAATTTGTTTATAAAAACGAAAATTTCTTATCAATCCTGAGAAAAACGTGTGTATTTCTTGAAAGAGTCTATCTAACAAGGAACATTTTCTTAAGGGTCCGCCGTCGATTTTATTGATAGTCATATATGTAAAAGTCATATATAAAGCATTGAGATATATGTAATGTCATATATAAAGCATTGAAAACAATTAGACACGTATGTTTTTTAATCTGCTGAAAAACGGTTTTAAGGGTGGAAACTACCCCTCAAAGAAAGAAGTGTCGGGGGATGGTTTTGCAGTTTAACCCACAAGCAGTCCGCCGATCTGAATGAAACAAGAACCAAAATTCTTCTAATGTAAAGTGATGAATAATCCACTATAGAATAATAGAAAGAAGAAAAAATTAAGGGGTGACAGGCCTCTCTGAGGGGTCTTTCCCCCCCTTAAAAACGTTCTTCTGCAGATAAAAAAAATACGTGTCTAATAGTTTTCAATGCTTGATCACATATATGAGTTTCAACAAAATCGAAGGCGGACGCTTAAGTGATGTTCCTTGTAAGAAGCTACAGTAGAAATTTCAAGTCAATCGAATGAAAGCTGCCCGAATTGTGCGTCCACCCATTTCGAAAACGTGGTTTCGAGAAAAACGCCTTCAAAGATTCCAACCTAATTTACGAGCTACAGTCCACACGACGGAATTGGAGGTCTCATTACAATTCTACGTGTACCCACGGAGGTATTTTGATAGTAGGTCTTCATTTAGTAGGTCGTATATTTGTTGTGCATCGACTGGACTAAACGACTCCAAAGTGCTACTTTCACCGTCTAGGCTGTTCCATGCGTTTTGGAGGGCTCGGAGGCATTTTGGAAAATGATAAAATAATGATAAAAATGAGAAATCTTAAAATTGAAATAACAACATTTCGCATATAGTTCCTTTTGTATTTCATTCTTGTGATGTTTACACATAATTTGAGCCTAAAAGAACTGTCAAAATATTTGTTCTACTCCCATGTAATGTCTTACATAAAATATCATTATATTATTCGATATTATTTGATATTTTATTTATTACATAAAATAATGATATTTCAATAATTATAATAGTGTTCCACTCAATACATGTCAATGTTGATGACGCAATAACTTTTATTTTTTAATGGAAATTCAATTCGGTCTAACATGATTATAGGAAAAACGTCGATCTCTCAAGATAGTTTTTTCCAGTTGAGAAAATTCGCCATAAAATTATACAGCGCTACTTTTCAGTCTCCAACAGCCCATAATTCGTCATCCAAACAGTTTTAGATTGAGGGGAAGTATGAAAACAACGGGTCGCTGAAGTGCGTAACGATAATACTTCATTCTTACGCTGTGATGCAAGCCCGTCTGACTCGTTGCGGCTTTTACTACTTGCTCCAGCAAAGTTTTTTACCCACGCACACGTACTAGGTGGCTCGAGTGGCAACAAGGAGGAGCACGAGAGTGCTTGACGAAGAGTGCACGGAGCTCTTTGTCTTCGGAAAAGGGTGAACGATCGAGGAGCCGTTTGGTTCGCTGGAGTAGCTAACGACTCTTCGTTTAAATACCAAGTGGATAGAACCGGATATTGCAGATGGAAAAACAGCACGAAGAAAAAGAAGGTCTGCGGTGCACTTGTAAATGGGAATATCGGAAAGCCATGAGATGATGTGACGCATGACGGACATTGTTGAAGACACATGCTGAACGTTTTTGGTTGTTTCCTGTCTCTTTGACTTTTTCCTGTTGTGGTACAATTGGAAACTGGGGAAAAATCGCGCCCACGCGTGAGCGCGTAAGCCGCCGCGCGGCTGAGCGGTCACCCATCTGAGTATTGGTCCAGACTGAGACTGCATTACAGGTTGCCATACGATAAATTAGTTGGCGGGTTATGGCTCATTGTAACAGTCGAAAACAGCTCATTTTTGGGATTTTGTTTTTTAGAAATCCTGGATGATACATTGTTAGAAAAATTAGGTATTTGAAAAAGTATCATCTGAAGAACACTCTATATTTTTTTTGTGTAAAAATGTTTAATTATAAACGATTTACAGCGATGTCCGGGAAGCACCGGTGTAAAACGTCTTTTGCGGTGAGCCATGCCTTTCTTAAGGGGTTATATACAGCTAAAATTTTCGAAAAATCGATTTTTTTTAAATTTTATTTTCGTAATGTATATATTCAAGTACACACAGAAAATTTCTTGTCAATCCGGCGAATATTCTCAAAGTTACACGGACATTTGTAATTGTTTTTTTACTATGTGTAAAGTGCTTTTGAAACTTTAAACGCGTTTTCCTCAAAACTGTGTTTTTAAAGTCGGTGAGCAAGATTTCTCGGAAAGGGCTGAATCGATCAGTCTCAAATTTTAAAACAATCTTTTCAAGTATATTTTTTTAGTAATTAATCGAAGGTTTTTTCTCGCCGATAAATATTTCCCATTTTATAAACAATTGAAGGCCTAAAATTTTGTCAAAATCGATTTTTTTTTAGACGCCGCCATTTTGTCAAAAATTATTATTTCGCTTATTCCTTTGATCAATTACAAGATAATCCATTATATTATCGAAATATTGAGTTTTTCATTTTAGATGATCCAGTCCAGAGATATCGTGCTCACCGCAAGACGCCTTTTTTTAGAGGTGTTCCCGGAGATCAGCTATAGCAGCTTTCAGAATAATTATTTTTGCAAATAAAAAATGTTAAAATACAGGTGAAAGTTACCATAATATAAGGACCAATTTTTACGTTAAAAGATTTAAAAGTCTTCTCAGGAAAAATTCTTCAAAAGTCGATCTTTCTGGGCCTCCTGACTGTATTTGGGCCCTCTTAACCAGGTTATCCGATATAAAAAAAATCGAAAGGATTTTGGTAGCTTCGATTAATTATGGAGTGATTAATCTAAGGAATTTCCGAAATATTTAATTTAAAATATGGCGCGTGTTCAAAGTGAGTCTTCACTTTTGGGGAAAAAATGGCCATTCTTTGTTCATCAAATAGAAAGTATATATCGGAAAAAAATCGTTCAATCAAATACTATATTTTTACATCTAGAAATAGCTGTAAAAATTTCAGAAAGATTAATGCTGTACTGTTTGAGACATTTTGACGGGCGTCAACAGAGCTTATAAATCTGTCAATTTTGATCCGATCAAACTTCTCAGGGCTCGACTTTTCCAGGGAACATTTATAAGATGATATACTGTCAAAATATGTTGGTTTTGAAAAAAGTGATTTGTCGACATTCCCAACTAGGCATAACTTTTTAAAAGCTTGCAATTTCAAAAATACGATTTTTCATTGCGTAGTTTCATTGCCTGGAATCTTACCTTTAATTTCGAACAAAGATTTTGTGAAAAGTAAATAGTTTGACCGATTTATGGCGATTTTCGTAAAGGCCCACTGCGCTGCGGCGCACCACCCTGCTCTTTGCCATTTTGCGTTTTTCTCGAAACTATTTTTTATGGAACGGTGTAAGTCGTATCTCAAAATCTATTCGACCGATTCCCTTTAAACTCAGACAGAGCATAGTTTATAACATTTTCTTTCGTATGATCAGATGATTTTGTGATATATTAATCCATTTGTTAATAACAAATGATTAAGATTGTATTTTTTTGTTCCAAAACCGAATATTTTTTTCTACATTTCTATTATAATAATAAAACTTTCAGATGAGGGGTATTTTTGGAAATTTTATTATTATAATAAAAATAAATTTTTCAATGGTTAATTGCAGGTGACCCTCTTTGCCAGAACGACGTATACCGATGGGGCGTGCAGCATCGACGGTACTCCGTTTAAATACTAACAACGTCACAACTTAACAATATTTTCCAATTTAAAAAGGCCCAAAGGATGGCCGGACTATGCATCGATAGTGTTTAAAATCCCGACCTGGTCACCCCAATATTCTCGCGAGATACAAATATTGAAGACCAACCAGTTTTTTGGGCCCCAAGCTTATATAGACCCGTTAAGGCCTCCACCTTTTTCGAATAACAATACGAATGCGTGCTCGTTCAGCCACGTTTACAAATTCGCGAATGAAACGGGCGATTTCGCCGCCATGATGTCGTAAAGGGAGCTACGACTTTCGTTCAATTTACGAGCGTGGGAGGAAGATACGAAATTCTTGACCCGCAGCGCCGCTGCAATACAATTATTCGAGACCGTAGTAACTCGTCGATATATCTCCCGAGTAAGGTTCCGAACCCACCCCCCGATCGTACTGAAATCCCTCCCTTTTAATATTTTACCCCTGAAGAGTTTTTGGGGACGCACAATAGCTTTTGGGTTTGTTTGGGTTTGTTTGGGTCTGTTACGACAAAACGGAGAGCGCAATAACATATACAGTGTGTCCCAGAACTGAATGCGTTTCCTGAAATGGGGGATTGGGCGTGAAATTCTGAGTCGATTGATATAAGCATGTGTGGGTCTCACAACAACCCCTGAATTATTATTAATTTTTAAAGGCGGGCCAATCAGGTCCCCTCCGTTGAGCTAGCGTACGTCTGTGAGCGAGACGCGCGGGTAGTGGTGCCTGGCGGGAGCACCGCCCCTACATCGGGCGCACCTGATTGGTCCACCTTTAAACGTGAATCATAATTCAGGGGTTGATCTGAGGCCCACACATGCTTATATCAATCGACTCAGAATTTCACCCCCAACCCCCCATTCCAGGGAACGCATTCAGTTCTGGGACACCCTGTATAGGTATGACCGGAGACGTAGCAGATATAGATATAGTCGGTGCGCGTTAAAATAAATAACTCTAAAATACAATATCCCGGAAACTATTGCGACTCGCCAAAAATCCCTTTAGGAGTTATTTTGAAATATTAAACGGAAGGTTTGTGCAAAATGTCAGCTCGTTCGGGGGGGCGTCGGAACCGTATCCTATCTCCGTTCTCGCCATCCTTTGACCGCTATTTTTACGAACTCGTGCCACGCAATTTCGAACAGATCAGTTTTCCTCGACCATCGCGACCGCAGGCGCCACGTGTCTGAGAATTTGTTATCAATCGTCATCGAAATCGACGTTCGCAAGCGATTTCTTAGACATACTCGTGCCATACGGTGTGATCATTATTGCACCAGGAATTTTAGTGCAGTCGACAGTTTTGCCAATGCGCGAAGAGTAACCGAGGAAACGATGAACAAATTGAATATGATACGGTTTGACAAAGTTTGCGAAGAACTCGAGGAGGAGACACGTGATATTCGACGAACTGGAAATATAGTCGTGTGTGCTCTTAATCGAGATAAAGAGCAAGAGAGAGAGAGGGAGAGAGAGAGAGAGAAAGAGAGAGAGAGAGAGAGGAGACGAGGCTGTGAAGCTTTAGAGATCATAAAACGCGAATCTTAAAGAGGGATCAGTCACGATACGCGAGTATCGTTGCTCTCTCCTCGATTCTCGTTTTCGTTTGATTCATTCTCACATGGCCTCATTGAAACCCGATATCTCTGGAAAATTATGGAACCCGTTATCCAAAAATAGAAACGAACCGTAATAAAGTCGCGCGTAAAAGCATTGCAAATGTACCAGCGTGCGTTTGAGTGCGTTCTCAATGTTTAACTGCTGCGTGAACTTGCAGCAGAACATTTTGAAACAAATTACCCCTCGCGTGACCCAAACAAACCCAAACAACAGTTATTTGCGACGACTTTTGTACTTAAGGAGCTACATCTATATAGGTGGGTTGAAAAATTGCATTTTCCAAAAATATTTTTATTCGATAGTATCACCTTTCAGCTATATTCCCTGAAAATATCCTTGAAATATTCCTAGAATTGAAAAGCACCATACTTACAACTTCAACCCTTCGACTGCACACTTCCGCCACGAGGCTCTGATGTGGGGTCGACCTGACCCCGGACCTTTTTCATATCATTGTATTTCGGTAAATATGGATTTTTATTTTATTTTTTTGTAGAGACGGTTTTCGTAGTCAATGATCCTTATTTTATGGACCAAATCGATTTTTTAAGAAAAACACAAATTAGATGCCCAAACGTTTGTTGAAAGTGGTAGATGCGTTCAAAAATAGGTACTTGCACGAAGAAGAAAGTGGGGTCAAAACGACCCAGTGTGCAGTCGCAGGGTTAAATGCGTTTTTCTCGAAACACTGTTTTCAAAGTCGGTGGACATGATAGCCCAAGAACCACTTGATGGATTGTTTCCAAATTTACAGGAGATACGACAAGGAATATATAAATGTCGTTGACGATCTTACTTTTTCAAAATCGATCTTCATCTTTTAAGAGTTACGTAAAAATGACGACTTTGCTCGTAGATTTTGTATGCTCGAGGTTCAATCCGTCGCCATTTTGTTAAAAAAAAATATTTAAAAAATCGACGATCGTCAACGACTCGTATTTATTGTCAACTTGAATAACCCCATTGGTTTTTGGATTTCAGATGGCCCCTTTAAGCTGGAGTATGTCCACCGCCAAACGTCGCGAAAAAAATTCATCATCTGTCAGGCGGTCATGTTGTTGGTTTTCGGTATTTTTCATGATTTTTTTTCTCAACAATCTCTCAATACCTTTGGGTTTTAAAAAATAGTGTTTTTGCCAACCGTTTACCAGAAATAATATGTGGAATTGAGGCATTTCTTTGGGGCTACTAGGTCGATGTAGGCCGTTAAAGCGAGATGGCATGGGACTCCGCTGGTAAAGTCATCCGTGACAACGGCGTCGAAGAAGATCGGAGTATGATACTTCCCTTTAAAAAAAATATACAGGGTTTCAAGTTCCTTCTCCTAAATGATCGCAACGATGTTGTCCAGCGAAGAGCACGTGTTGGGGCGGAAATCACACGTCGTTACTGTCGTTACGGATCTACGCAAGTTTGTACCATGTGACTTTACGGTGATTTTAGCATCCGCATTCGCCTACACGAAAGCTCGGCGCGCCGAGGTCCCTACGTAGGCACCCAGCACGGTCGTTATTTATTTAATTTTTTTTTTCCCTCGGACCACGCAACCTATGAATAGACCAAAGCCCCGCAAATAAGCGACTTCTCGAAAATCCGTAGCGGAAGTCCGAGGTTTATTCGATTAAAATTCCGAAAATTCTTCGAACCGGAATCAGCCGCGCGCACATTCGAGGTACTCCAACGACCTACTGATAAAAACCCAAATGAACATTCCCACGCTGCGTTTTTCGCGATAACCGTGGAGAAATTGTCGTAGGGATCCAATTGGATTCCCATACTTGTCCCTGTACTAAAACGTCACGTCCATACGTTCGATTCTAATCGGGATTCCCCATTGAAATCCAATGCACGAATCCAATTTGAATCCCATATTATTCCCACATTATCGAATAAAATCCGATACTATTCTTGATGCATTCAGGACTCTGGATTTTACAAACAAAATATATAGATATACAAAATGATATCTTGATGATATACAAAATGATATACAAGATGAATCTTGAAAAAGTATAGATCTTATCTTAAATAAGTATAAATCGCGTGAAAAAGTGTATCGTCGAAATCAACTTGAATCACATCCTGGAAAATTCACGGCAATCATCGTTTGTTGTTTATTCGACTGCACTTTGACATAAGGAATCATCGCAGTGTAAACTTTCGAAAAAATCGATTTTTTTGCATTATCCGATAGTATAGACGGTTATAAACATGGACCTGGCATCGTCAATTGAACGTAAGTAGACAATTTATATGAAAATTCCACACTCGAAACTTTAAACGCGTTTTTCTCGAAATGTTTTTTAAATGGTGTACACTCTCAAAGGAAGAGTTTTCAAGCTATCGGTCTCAAATTTTGACAGAACATTCTTCACGCCATTCTTTATCTAGCTACGGAAGCTTTTTTTTTAAATCTTCATATTTTTTTTAACGAAAAACTGCCGAAAAAGTAGGCTAAATAAGATACTTTTTTTCAAACCACCGCCATTGCGTCAATTTTGATGTTTTTTAAATCTCCATAACAAGATAGCGGCTTTCATACTGATTAATAATATTTATTATAACTTTTTACAAATTTACGAAGCTTTACAAATTAATAACTTTTAAATTAATTACTTAATTCAATAACTGTTTACAAATTTTATTTCTGATAATATTTACGGCCACAACCGCGTACACCATGAGGACTCCCTTTTTCAAAGACATTTTCAACCGTTAAAAAAATGTAAAAAAAACTAAAGATAAACGTTTAAAAATAGTTTTTCTGTTCTTCATGAGTGCTTTGATTTGACATAAAAAATCAGACTGATTAGCGTATTTTAACCATAAAATAAAAAATCGCGAGGGTCAGCTATTCTTCGATCCGTTACACTGTGATCATTCCATAATACACACCACACACGTATACGCTCACCGAGCCTGCAGGTCATTGGAGGATTCTTCTTTGTTGGGCCAACATTTTTTTTTAATCTAGTAAAACTGAGTAGTAAAGGCAATCCAAACTTATTTCACTTTTTCCCTAACTAGTTTGCTATCGAAAAATATTTTTTTTCCGAATTTATAAACACAACAGAATGCTGCGACGAATTATGTAACTTGACTTTCGGTCAATGCAGACCCTGCAGTGTTAAAAGTTGTAATTTTTAAACCCATTATCTACCAATCTAAATAGTCGACTGTTCTGCAATGTCACTCAAACATGCATAACATGAACATGTATAGTTTCTATGTGACGGTAATCGAAATGAAGAAAATGCAAATTTGAGAAAATGACGCGCATTAAAAAAAAATCAACATTTCACGCAACATTTCTGTAAAAGTTGGATTAAAAAAGTAGTTTTTTTTTTAATTTTTCAAAAACAACTTTCGTCAAGTAGGTTCCAATATCATCATCATTTCTACCAATTGTCAACCCAATCGGCTGGATAGTTTTTGAGTACTCCTGCACGCCAATTTCGATAATGCAGTTTTGCATGCTTCAAACGATAGTTCTATCGTTTAAAGAAAAAAAAATAAATCAACTTTTTTATCGTTGTAAATGTATATCCCGCCTTAAGGGGTGAGATACAGTCCGAATTTTCCAAAAATCGATTTTATTTTACATTTTCTTAAAGTATGATGTTTCGAAAATATTCCCTGAAGCTTTGCGGAAAACTGATAGGGCATCCCTAATAAAAATAAGGGCCTTTCAGGGCTGCCATAGTGCTTTCCCTAGTAGGGATTTCCACAATGGGCCCAGACTTGGCCATTATCGGGATAAACTTGTAGGGATTTCCACAATAGGCCCCGACTTGGCCATTATGGGGATAAACCTGTATAAATAGCTTAGGCTACATGTTTGATGGTATTTCAACTATTCAAATCGATTATATACATCGATCGAATAATATTATCGAACGCAAATTCGGAAAAAGCGTAAGGGCGTAAGGCAACAAATAAAAACGCAAATTCGGAAAAAGCGTAAGGTAACAAATAAAAAATCAACTATGAACACAAATATGCACACAAACATCAGACAGTATTTATTTATCAAATTGAAGAAACCTTTTACGTAGATACAAACAATTACTCATGGTTTCACTCATACATGGAGTAATGCTAGCGCATAAGTGTGAACAGTCCCAACCGGTTTTCTCGACATTTTTATAGCAACTAATTTCCGCTCAATACTCATGATAGGGAAAATTATTTCTTCTGAAGACTTCGCTGATATTTCCCATTCATAAACTTTATCTGACTCTGTAGGATAAGTAATTAAATTGGTCTTTGTTTTCCAGATCTTCCCCTCAATGGAAATAGATTCTAGTGATTCAGTAGACCCATATATTTCTTTTATTTCTACTACACATCTATTCCTTAGAATGGATTATTTTTTGTATTAATTTTGTCCTGGCAGTTTGTCATAAAGGCTCACATACAAATACGCAATCACATTTCTACGCGCGTACACATACATACCGTGTACTCACGCTCACACCTATGCACATGAACAATTACATAAAAACAAATATAGATATACCCTGACGCATTTAACATACACGTATATCCACTGATACGGACATTTTATGGCGCTGAAATGATTACGATGAGGCGCCGTTGAGGCATTTTCAGGGCGCTAAAATGGTTTTGATGAGGCGCCATTGAGGCAACTTATAAGGCCCCGGTCGTTGCGCCTTTAATGGCCCTTGTGGACAAAGTGTGACCGCCCGCTCACGGCCCTCATGTGGCTTCCAGATTAGGGCCCGAATAAAGCTAGGGGAATATTGTTGGGGCCCGATCACAGCCCCAACTCAATTTCCGCACGGGTTCAAGTCAATCCGATGAATAGTTTCGGGGATATCCCACAATTAGTGAAGCCCATTAGAATACCCGGGAAGGCAGAATGCTTCGAAGACAACAACGAATTGATATTTTGGAAGCTTCCACATCGGCAGAAGCCCTATTGTATGTGCCAGGAATTGATGATACGAAGTGAGTAATTTTTTAATTAGTATTTCTATACATAAATCAAGTGTAAAATTGGAAAACTCTTTCAGAAATTTTCAAAAATGTATTGCTCAAAAACTATGAACTTTAGCAAAATTTTATAAAGAATACATTCGTTTTAAAATTACCCAAAATGTTAAAAAAATAATTCATCCCGAAAATCTTTAATTTTTTGAAAAATTGTTTTAACAAATGGCTATAAACAATTGAATGCTTGACTTCTCGGCAAAAAATTGTGATATTCGGATTCAGCGGATGAAAATACATTAAAAAGTTCAGCTTCATCCATTGAGCTCAAAATTTTACGAACATATAATACCGTATCCACATCGAAAAACTTTGGACGCGTTTTTCTCGAAACTATGTTTTTCAAGTCGGTGACCACTATAATTCAAAGACCACTCGATGGATTTTGGTGACATTTCGTGTGCTTATCGATAGCATTAAAAACTAGTCCTTAATCGAACGTTTTTCATTTTTGTTGAAACTTTCTGTTTTTTTTTTAACAACAAACGAGCGATTTTTTGGTCAAAAATCGAAAGTTATCTGTCGGAAGCCGCCATTTTGTTAATTTTTGAAAAAATAGCTTCGATTAAAGACTAGATTTATTATTAAACTAATGATTTTTTTTTGTTTTTTTTTTTATTTCAGATGATCCGGTAAAATGTTATGATGGTCACCGCAAAGCACTACATGCCGAAGGGGGTCCGACAAAGATGGCGATATTTTCATAAATAATCAATATTTTTCTTTGAAAATATGTACAAGTCAAGTTGAAATATAACATAAAAAGTCTGTGTAACCACTTTTGTAAAACAAACTTAATTACTGAAAAAAAAAATCATTGAAAATCCTCTTTTTCACGCCTCTGACTGCATCTCCCCCTTTAAACGCCGTCTTTCAGGAAATAGCGCGTAATCCACTTGGGTTTCAATATGGACTCCCTACTTGCAGCGACCCTATCAAATCCCTATGGGAATATGGTAGGACCTGGGGACTCCTCGCGATATTTCTGCACGGGTATGAGCTCCGGATACGCGGTATAAAATTTGCCAAGACCCAGATTCGATATGAGAAAATTTCGTGCGAAAACACACATACGCGGGTGCACACATGGTCGCGTGTTTATAATTGCAATCGTTCGGTGCAAGTGCTAGACGGTGGGTGCGATAAATCACGTGTGCTCGGGGCTGCTGAGATTTTCTTTTGCGAGGAGGAGGTTATGCATGGCAACGTCATCCCTCGTGTGATTCATCTGGCTGTGTTTCTAATTCGGATTACCGCCTTCTTGAGAGCCAAGAAGGCGTATCTTTCCCGTAAGAGCCCTCGCCGTCGGCGGAGAACCGGGCCTTTGTGAGACTTAGAATTCGATATGGTAAAGGAGAGCTTTGCAGTGACGAGATAAATCTGCTTGCTCGTGTATATGTGTTGATCTGCGTTTGTACGCCATGATCACGAACACTCAAGGCATATTTGCAACTCCCCCCAACCCCGCCCTCGACTAGACGTATAAATTAGACATTAGTTATGTCCGTCTCGGTCGTGATTCGTCTCTCTCGCCCTAGGAGGTCGCAGTTACTCTTTCACTGGGAAAAGGTGTGTATGCACTTGCATGCACGTACATGCGAAATATTATACAGGGTGTCTCAAAATGACCTGACTTTTTTTATTTATTTATAAAATGTATTATTTATTCGAAAAGTACGAATATTTTTATTTTAATATAAGGTACAAACGTGGAGGTTATGTGTGGAACGCAATGTCTGATAAATGGCATAAGGCTTTATATACACTTGTGATGGTAGGAAAAATGCAACATTTTTTTATTTTGATGGTAGGAAAAATGCAACAATTTTCATTTTGATGGCAGGAAAAATGCAGCATTTTTTTATTTTGATGGTAGGAAAAATGCAACATTTTTTTATTTGATTTAAGTACAATATCTCAAGAATATTCTCACCAAATTTCATATAGATCGGGGCATTAGATTCGCAGTTATAGGTATTTCAACCGCACGAAGCGTGTTACGCTTGGCGAGCAGCATGCTCAAGCAGCCACAAAAGAAGGAAGGATGGCTCGCAGGCAGTATCAAATCAATGTTTTAGAGGCTGCAGAGGATGCAGAAGGATTACTGTACAGCCCTGGAATCGACGACTCCATGTTAGTATGAATAAATTTGCTTTAAATGTAAAAGAAACATACTTGAATCTTAAGGCCTTATATACGAGAAAAATTTCAAAATTTTTCATTTAAAAGAAAAATGTATTCCATTAGCCTGAACGGTTAGGAATATTTTAAGGTAGTTCCTCTGCGAAAATCTCAACCAAAATTTTACATACCATGTTCATGTTTAAAAGATTGATAATTGGTTTAATTAGTAATGAAGAAAATTAAAAACTACGCAATATTGACTCGGTACTAGTAGATAATACGATGGATATCATTTATTGACGTAAAATATATTTTGCATTGTGTTTTTGATCGACCATTGCCAGTAAACTTTTTGCCGGGACTGTCCAGGCTTTGCCCTAATTGTTTTTTTTCCAGGCTTTGCGAGGCTTTGCACCAAAATTGTGAAGGCTTCTCATGGTTATATCTTGGAAACTAGATGGTGAATCATGCTCATTTTTTTTCACATTATTCGTGATATCTTACTGTAGCTTATCCTCGTTTTTTATCAATTTCTTAATTTTAGTTTTGACGGTAGAATTAATGATGCTCTGTTTGCCCATCATAACGCATTAGTTTAAACCAAGCCAACTTTAAGTGTAAATATCTCAGGTTTGGGGTGGTCAAACTTATTCAAATTGCATAGATGTTTGGATAATGTGTTAAATAATGTCAAATTTCAACCATTTCTTAATTCAACTCTTCTGTGGAGGTACTACCTTAAGCTCGACAGAATTGCAAAATTCCGAAAATGGTTAAAGTTACAGCATTTAGAGCTAGATTATAGATACCGCGCGGCGCGCTCGGCCGCCAACTTCAAAGCCGTTTATCCACGATTCACTTTTTTGTACCTTGTGAAAGTTCTAACTCTTGAACGAAGGGTCAGATCGCTTTGAAATTTTGACAACATATTCTTAGTATCATCACCTATCGTGTGAACCACAGAAATAAAAATTTCAATCACTCAAGAAAATACAAAAAATAAAATACCGACAGAAATTTGAATAAACAAATTGTAAGTTTCGAATTTTTATCATAATAATTCTTTTTCATAATATTGTTGGTTCACACTGAAGATACATTCATTATGCAATGATAAATATGTTCATTTTTTTCAGACACCCACATCGATGTCGAGAACTTTCACCACCAACGCGCGCGCAAAAAAATACATGACTTTATTATGTTATATCTCCGCCATTTGTTACTATTTCTGATTTTCTTACATATACTTAACTATGTGCATAAATTATCTGTAAAAAAAAATGTTGTCAATATATGCGTCATTTTTTTTTACCGCGTCTAGAAAAGTACCATCGAAAATCGGCGAAATCACGTATATAAGGCCTTAAACGCGATTATCTCAGAATCGTCTTTGTTGAGAAACACCTTTGCGGTGTTTACTAAACTGACGATTACTAAAAAAACTATTAATGCGATCCATACCAAATGTATACCACTTATTTATTATGATAATAGCTAGGGTCTGGACGAAGGATTTTGAATTCTGTTGAAAAAGAAATGTTTGTAACAAAAAGACCGAAAATTTAGCACTTCAAAAAATGATTTTTTTGTTAAAATGATCGTCATTTTCTTTTAAATCATTTTATTACAAATTCTTTGTCCAGGCCCAAGCCAATGCAATATACAAATAATTTTTTTTTCACATTCTGATTTCAGACGAACCGTTCTCGAGTTATGATGTCCACCGCAACTGATGCTCAAAAGAAGGCGCTCCTGGTAGACAGCTGGAGGTGCGCCATTTTGAAATATTTTTTAATAAAAAAAATTGTACTAGTACATGAAAAAATGTACTAATCGATGTTCTTCACCATTTTTTAATAAACATTTATTGTCCCGACGAAAAAAAATGAAGAAAATCACGTCCCTTCGCCCGCTACAAGTGTATATAAAGCCATAAGCGGGATGGACTTGAAAGACATACTACTGTGTCCAAAAAAAAAGATGAATGTGTTTAAAACATTAAAAAATCTTTATTTATTCTTCCAAATCAATTTCGTCGCCTCCAAAGTAATCCCCACCAGAGACAATGCACTTATGCCAACGTTTTTTTTTTTCCAATCCTCGAAACGTTTATTTCCTTCATTGAGTCGAAACGGTATCCCCGAAGTGGTCTTTTGAGTTTAGGGAGTAGCCAGAAGTCACTCGGTACTAAATCAGGCCAATACGGTGGTTGCCGAATGATATGAGTTGAATTTTTGGCGAAATCGTCTCGAATTATCAATGCTGTGTGAGCCGGTGCATTATCATGATGCAAAAATCGGACATTGTGTATATTGATAAATTCACTTTCGTATGTTTACAAAAACACGAGTAGCTCTACTGCAATTGAATGTATTGACTCGAAACTCTGCATGTATATCAAGGGCAGTACTACCAACCTACAAAAAAAATTGTATGCTTTCATAATACCCGCGAATTTTGAATAAGTAATCCACCTTATTTTTTGGACAGAATACTGCTGAGTTCTTTCAACAAGATGGCGCCACCTGCCACACTGTGGGCGAAACAATGCAGTTATTGCAGACGAAGTGTCATGGTCGTGTAATTAGTCCAGTAATAGAGACGAAAACCCAGCACTTTTAGCGTAGAATTAGATTTTTCGACTGAAGCTAGATGGTTGCATACTGAAAGGGCAACTTTGAGTTGAGGGGCAACCTCAACTCACCCAAACTCTAAAAAATAGGGGTTGAAAACTTAAAAATCGCCGTATCTCAATAATCAATAGCCCGATCGAAAAATGTTTCAAACAAAAGTTGTTTGGAATAATAAGATACGCATAAAGTTATCTGACGTACCATCCCCTATTTTTGAAATGAGTGGCACAAAAACGCGTTTATACCGCTATTTTCAAAGATAAGGGGTTGGATGTTAGATAACTCTATACGTATTTTATTATTGCAAACAACTTTTGTTTGAAATATTTTTTGATCGGGCTATTGATTATCGAGATACAGCGATTTTTACGTTTTCAACCCCTATTTCTTAGGGTTGGGGCGAGTTGAGGGGCAAAATTTCATTGGGGTTACTTTCGGTATGCAAACATCTAGCTCCAGTTAAACATTCTATTTTTACGCTAAAAGTGCTGGGTTTTCATCTCATTTACCTGACTATATCTTGGACTTTCTTCTTTGGGGTTTTCTGAAAGGAAAAGTGTATGCCAATGATCCACCGACCATTTCGGAGCTCAAGGAAGCAATTGGACGCACAATTCATGAAATTACTCCGCAATTATGCCAAAATGTTATTGAAAATTTCGTCGAATGTTATTGAAAATTTCGTCGAAAGAGTGAACGTTTGCAAACAGGGACGAGGCGGCCATTTGTCGGATATTTTGTTCCACACATAACCTCCATGTTTGTACCTTGTACTAAAATAAAAATATTCGTACTTTTCAAATAAATAATACGTTTTATTAATAAATTCAAATGTCAGGTCATTGAGGCACCCTACGTATAGGGTGTGTCAATGAATTTCTCATACTGACATTTCGTACAATACTGTACGTATACAGTGTATCACGAATCGTGACGCCCAAAAGGAAAATCTGGATGCCTCGTATGGCTATCCGAATCACACCCATATATGTTGTACGATCTTTTCTATTTTCCGACCAAAAAAGCATTCTTCTATTTTTCGTCGAGTTTTCCTGTAGTATAGGTCCTTATTGTTTTCTCCCTTTCGTGCATTCACTTTTCTCTTGGAAGTTTTTAAAACCAATTGGGAGTTACTTACAAGGAACATCACTTAAGCTTCCATATTCGATTTTGTTGAAACTCATATATGTGATAAAGCATTGAAAACTGTTAGACAGGTATTTTCGTTTGTCGACAAAAAAATGGTTTTACGGAGGGAAATCACGCTTCGAAGAAACGCATGTCACCCCTTAATTTTTTTTTTTTTTACAAAACTTCTGTAGTGGACTTTTTATCGCTTTACGTTAACAGATATTTGGTCTTCGTTTCATTCAGATCGGTAGACTGCTTGTGGGCGAAACTCCAAAATCACCCTCGACACGCCTTTCTTTAAAGGGTGGTTTTCCCCCTTAAAACAGTTTTTCCTCCGATAACAAAAAATACGTGTCTAACAGTTTTCAATGCTTTGTCACATATGTGAGTTTCAACAAAATCGAAGGTGGACACTCAAGTGATGTTCCTTGTTAGACTGGTATAAGTATTTTTTAATCAGCTGAACTTTAGTGACTAATCCTCGCAAAACTATCTTTTTTTGTCGAAATCTGAGGCGTTTACGTTGGCGATAAGTTGATCTATTATTCGTCCCTTAAGAGTGCACTTTATAACAATAACACAAGAAAAAAAATATCGCGAGGAAAGTACTTAAGCAGGAGAGAAAATTTGAAAAAATGCTTGTTTTTTGAAAACTAAAAAAAGGGTAGTTTTGGATAGGAAACGAGAAATGTAGATTTTTTTTTGGACGTCACTTTTCGGGCCACCCTGTATATATATATATATATATATATATATATATATATATATATATATATACACGTGTATACGTACAGATAATATTTCCTCCTCGTCGTTAACTCTCCTCCGTCATCTCTCCTTTTCTCGCGGATATATAGTTAGTGAACTATGTTCATATCTATGCGTGTATACTACCTATAGATCGATGACGAGACTTTGCTATGGCAAAGCATCAAGAATCTGCTCAGCTACTCGGTACGTTGAACGTGTAGGAGTTGTCTCACGAGGGACTACATATATATACAAATATACCTATACAGGAATATACATGCCTAAATCTTTGATTTACACTCTCGCCGTTTTTCAATCGTGCTGACACGTGCTCGAGGAGAGAAAGACGGGTATGCACATGGGCAATGATAATAAAGGCGAAATTCATTGAAAAATACAAACACTCGTATATCTATACTAGCCCGCGACATTACTCGCGAGTTTGACGGAAATTCAATTCGCGTGCTTGCCGGAAACGGAATTTAGGCTCATATCTTATTACGATATGTATACTGAGGTTATTATGCAAATCACTTTTTCGATAGTTTAAAAAGCCCGCTTTTCGTACAGTTAAAAAACCCGTTTTCTGGATAGCTTAAGGAATTAGCAACGTTTGAAATTTAATACTGTTTAATAATCTTTTCACAAATTTTGTTTCGGATAATATTTACGGCCATAGCCGTGTACACCGTGACGCTTTTTTCGAAGACATTTCTAACCGTTAAAAAATGTAAAAAAATAAAATAAACGTTAAAAATATTATTTTCTATTCTTCATGAGTGCTTTGATTTGACATAAAAAAACCAGACTGGTTAGCGTATTTTAAGCAATCGAAAAAAAGTCGCGAATATCAGCTACCATTCATATTAAACAATTAACCGATTTTATCTACAATGAAGTAAAAACAATGCCAGTATACTTGTAAAATCTCTAGCAAAATTACTGAACTTTCATCGAAAAATTACGATTTCTAAACCCGTCTCATTTGGACAACACTTTATGGAGATCACACGCTGGCCACATTTCTACCTAATAATTTATACACTAAACAGCTCTAGGTGCCTGATATAAACTACTCACGAGTATGCAAAACTCTAAAGACTTCGTAACGACAATAAAAACAGAGGGTCATCGAATATTTAAAAAAAAATATTAATGATAAAACTTCGAAAAATGTGACCAAGAGAAGAATTTTCGTGGTCGAGACTTTTCAGAAAAAATGTCTAAATCTACTAAATTTTGGCGAAATTTTCTTACCTCAGTTTATCGCTGGGTATCATAATTGGTTCTAACTTATATCTATTGCCAATGATTCAGAAGGGCCCTCCTATACCCCCCTCCCCCTTTACAAAATACGGCCCTTCGCGAAAGGGTAAGTCTATTCCTGCATACTCGCAATGAAATCATTAAGGGGCTATACCAGTGTGACACTTTAAAAAAAAAACGATTTTTTTTACCTTTTTCGACAAATGAGATTTTTCATACTTTCAAGAATATGAAATGAGATTTTTCAAATTTGCTGACATTGTAACTCAAAGAGCAATTAACCGATTGATTTGAAATTTGAACTGAGTACACTTAAATATATTTACTCTACAATGACGTACGATATTTTTTATTGGATGAAAATTGACGATTTGGCATTGAAAAAAACTACCATTTTATAGGCAAGAAAACATACTTTTTTTCATAACTACGCCATTTTGTTAGATTTTGATATTTTTCCAAAATCCTACGTCATTGTACAGGAAATACCTTCCAGTTTAAGGCAGTAGTCTGCTTTACAGGCTTCAAAATATCGATTTGAAGAAGAGGAAGGATTATTGTATGGCCCGGGGATAGCTGATTAACATCTAATTAGTGTAAGTATCCAAAAACTTATATTTTTTTGGACCGAAAACTTTAAAGCCCGTTTTCTCGAGTTTTCATTTTCACAAGTTTTAGAAAACGGTGCCGGCGATAGCAAAAACAATATGTGTCCGATCGAAAAAAATCAAAGTGATCTAGCTTCAGTATTAAATTATCTTCTATTTGAACTAAAAAAGTTGGACAAAAGTACTATTTAAATTACCTGTTTTGCAACTTAAATTGAATTTTTTTTTCTTAAAAAAAGTGAATTTTTTTCTTCAAACTTCGAAAAAATTTGGAATTTCATCATTTCTTCGGTATTTTTTAGTTCATATAGAAAAGGAACTCATAAAAACCAAAAAAAAATTTGGTTCGACTGTTTCAGATGCATCGCACGACCTCCATCACCGGCACTGATTTACAAGTGCACACTCCAGGCGCCCCAGAAAAATCGTTACAACTTTGAAAAATTTCAATATATTTTAATAATAAAAATTGTTTTTTAAAGCTTGAATATAATACACTATCGTCTCAAAATTTCGTGTACCGCAATCATTTCCTTCCCTTTCGAAAAAATTGCTGAAAAAACGCTTTTTTTCGGCTTCTAAAGCAGAGTACTGCCTTAACGATTTTTTTTCCTTTTTCGGTTTCAGCTACTCAATGGACCGGAATTATGTCAGCAGTGGAGGAACTTTTTTTGGCGCCTCCGAAGGCAGCGCATAAGTCGCTTGGATCTCAATATTTTCCTATGAAAAAATTATGTAATATAGGTCAAACATAGCCAAATATATTCTTAATTTTTCGAAACATTTAATTCGGTACTTTACTTCCAAAAAATTCCCGAAAATCACCCAAATTTTCAGCGTTCACACTGGTATAGCCTCTTAATTTGAGCAGCTAGCCTGAATATAATGGCAGGGAATTTATATTGTTACAACAATAGCTATGGTGTATCCTGCCATACTCCACACATCACAAGTACACAGTGCGTTGAAACTACGGAATAAATAAATCAAAGATCAACTGTCCGATCCTCGATGAGGGAGAGCAGACGTATGACGGTTGAATTGACCGAGCGCTCGGTGATCCGACGAAAAAAAGGCGAGTTCGCTGCTTCATTACACGCTGGCAAATGTCACCGCCGTTGCGCACGTCGTGCACAATGTGTCATGCCCTTGTTATACATATACGTACATATGAAAAATGGCTTTCGATACGCTGTCGTGAATTTTTGTTATTCCTCGTCAGTGAATCGGCAACGTGCATCTGACAGGTCAAACAAGCGTATTCTTGCCAACTGAATGCCGTTTTGACAACCTAAAGAACGAAAGAGAGAATACGAGATTTTGTGAAATTTCAAAGAAGCTCTGAAGATTTTCATCCGATTGCAGCAATCATAAAAATGCCATTAAAATGAAACCTCAATAAATCGCATCATGCCCAATCGTTCAGATAATTTTCTACTCCTCTACTGCAACTCTCCCCGACAGTTATGAATTAACGAGTAACGATGGTAAAAATGAGAAGAATCGACTTTTGCCACCCTATTTCACGAGCAAATTGATCGGATTAATGGCACGGAGAAAAATTGTGCCCAAACACAGACACACACATAGGCACCCATATTTAATTACACGCTCCATTTGTCTTTCTTTTCTTCGGAATCCGAGAACATACCAGAACGGTCCTGATTCCCTTTGTTGAAATAATATATTCCCTTCGCACAATCGTGAAACTGGGTGAGAGAGTTAGCTTATATACCCAAACTTGAAATACGCGTCTGGGTGCTTCGGCCTGGGTTCGCCGGGCCTCTAGCGCTTGAAATATTTGGCGTTAATTAGGCAGTGGGAGAACCTCGTCTCAAGGAGGACGTCTCTCTCCCTCTTGCCCTCATACACCCAAACAAACCCGAGAAGACATTCACAACCGTGAGGCAAGTGCCCAGAATCCAGCGCGATGTGCGTTTATACGTCATGTGCCTAACTACGACGAAATTCATTACTTGTCGCCCCGCGACGGACAATGCGAGACGACGACGTACCACGTCCAAGTTTCCCGTATTCGTGAACGTTATTCACGTCCCCGAGTGTGCAGAGCTACCCAAATGTACGTAGAAACGGAACATGCACATACACACATGTTGGAGGTAAAGTGATTTTGAGGAAACTCGACCTTGAGGACCACCCTCATAGCTCGTGTCCCCATACTGAATACTGCGTAAGTTCCAACGTCTTCGAGACCCTCTTTGGATAAATGGGAGCATATTCATCGGGAGGTCGTTTCCAGGACAGCCCTGCCTCCAAAATGAACGATCCGTTTGGAAAAAATGGCAGGACAGTCGTCGAAACAGCCAGATGTAACGATAGCCAACATTGCGTGGATGAGGTAGGTACAAAATAGCCTTTTCCCGTATATATTGTACGGATGCTATCAAGCAGAAGGGCTCAACCGCCGTCACGTTACGTGAAAAATGATGTGGTTCACGTCCTTAAAGTCACTGCAAGTCGATTCATATTACGCGTATATGTTGGCGTGACCACAGAAGGGACGTGTATAGAGCGTTGTTCTTGTCCAAGCTTCCTGCGGCGACAGCACCCCCAGCCAACTGTGTCTCTGCACACAGGGTTAATGGATAGGGAGAGGAAGCGAGGGATGGCCAGGGATCCGGAAGTCTGCGGATAGTCAAAAGCCTTGCGGAGGTTCTTCAACCTCCTGTACACACTATCCTCCGATTCACAATCTCTCTCGTACCACTCTCGCGTGACCGTAAGCCTCGACCGAAAGGCACCAGTCGAGGCTTCCCATGATTTGAGCAAAGCCTCGCTGCGATAATTGCAGGCAGGATCCAGACGTTGGTAGCTAGGAGGGGAAAAAAGTTGCTTTTGGCACTGTTCGAACGTAAGCACACTGAGAAAAAAAATATATTGGTTGATTCAAATAAATGTCTGATCGCGGAGTGCCACCGATATGTGAGATTGTTGCGATACTATAAAATATTGGAAAATGTGATTGATTCAAATAACATATTATTTTATTTGAAAATCTCTTCTGTTCTCTGACTATCCACATTATACTTTAAATAAAATTATCGGAGTGTCTCCCCGTCTGGATATCGGACGAATAAGCGTATGTTATTCGTCCGGATAGCGGCTCAGTTCACGTCGTATTTCCAGTAGACGTACATATTATTCTGATTCGTGTCAGCGAGTTTGCGGACGAATAATGTACACGTATTCGTCCGAATAAAAGCTTTATAATTATGTTTGGTAGGGTTCGTTGGGTTGTTTGTATATGTTTGTTTGTTTGGGTTTGTTGGTTTGGGTTCATTTGTTTGGGTTTGTTTGTACATATGAATAATCGTCCGGATAGAATGCGTTGAATTGTTAAACAAACTATTCGGACGAATAATTTACACGTATTCGTCCGAATAAAATCTTTATAATTTTGTTTTGATTTTTTTTTGTTTGTTTGTTTGGGTTTGATTGTTTGGGGCGTTGTACAGCGTGAACTGCGTGAACTGAGCCGTTATCCGGACGGCTAGCCACAGCGTAAAATTATATTCTATTGAAATCATTCCATATACAATTCGAACATGTATGGATGAAATAATAAAGCGGTTGCTACAACATTTTTTATTTCGACAAAAATATAATCAATAGTATGAATTATTTCTTTACTACATCGAAACGAATATCCCATGAGACGTAAGTTTTCCAATTTGTTTTAAATCTTAAATAAAAAGTGAGCATTAGAATGATCATCCACGATAATAGGGGAGAGAATATCAGATATCAAATGGATTATCCATGAAGAGAATATCAGATATTCAACTGGTAAGAACAGATACTACACTTTGATCTTAGCCACATGCCAAGAAGCGATACTCTTTAGAGTTTCTCCGGCGTTTAAGTAGATTTTCGGTTCGCGCTGCGCTTACGAGAAGCGAGCGCGCGTGCGGCTTCTAGCGGTTACTCCGAGAACTACGGGTTTCCTCACACCTACAATTTCGGCGGCGCTCGGCCATGATTTGGTTGAATTTTTTCAACCAAATGCGCGAGAAACAAATTTTATTTTCGCATAATTTTTTAACCTCTTCAGACGTTTACTTAATATTTTTTAATCAAAATAAAATATTAATATTTTAACGAATAATGAACTTGAAAATCAATATCAGATTTGGTGAAAAAAAAAAAACATATTTACTCAATAGAAATTTTATCTGAATCAAACGAGCGAAGTTCCATTTTTCTTGTGTACTCGAATCAACAATATTCATGTTATGAATTGAAACTCTTTTTTTGTTCTTTGCAGAAAATGCATTCAAAACTATATAATTTGTTCACGATAATGTTTTAGATAGTTTCAATAATATATTGTTCTCGGCTAACAGTACATCTTTTGAATGAAAAAAAAAACTTTTAATTTTATCATGTTATTAAAGTCAATAGTGTTGTGTTTGGACTAAATCCGATTATTTAGGCCAACAATTTTACAATTGAATCAACGAAATTTCATTCAATAACACCATTGATATAGGATCAATGATTTTTTTTTCTCAGTGCAGTAGTAAAAAAAGAGATCTCACGGGGGAGGGAAAAAAAGCGGAGCAGGATTATTATCAATGACGCGAGGTTTCAAATTCACCGGAGAAACATCAAGTTGATGCTGGCGTTTCTCCCCATGTCGCTTAGACCCCAATCATCTTCGCCCTCATTTCCCCGGTAACCCTCCGCCTCATCCTCGCGCTGATAAATCTACCTCGAAACTTTACCTACCCCTGACCCTCTTTCTCGCCGGCTCCCTCTGAGAGCAACAAGATGCACAGGCCAAGATGATACGATCACTTTTTTCCAGCACTGTACATCGCCAACGCCTCACCCGCTTAGCACGAAAAGTATGAACCACTCATGAGAAAAAATTGCCGCGTCTTCCGCACCCTATAGGATTGTGGAATGATGAGAAGGGGTCGTAACGTGGTCCCACTCGCTGCTTAATCAGTGATGGGGATGCTTCAATAGCCCCAGCCAGATATTAATCTGAATCATATCGTCATTGATCGATCACGATGAACGCGAGATCGGAAATCACGATCATTCATTAAGCGTTCTTTGGTATTGCTGCGCTATGGAAAATTCAGGGGTGAATGGAGTTCGGGGTGCTCGTAGGGATTGAGGAGTTTCGGGACAATTGACGATATATTACCATTTGATCCAAATTCATACAGTAAATCCTTTGTCATGGACTGAATGCACCCTCTACATTTTAAGGGGTCTCCTCACTTTAGACACTAATAAAGGCTATTTTCATGAATTTTTTTGATAGGTTCATATAATATAAACCATATATGAAAGCAACCTCTAAATTTTAAGGGGTCTTCTCACTTTAGATACTAAAAAAGGCTATTTTCATGAATTTTTTGATAGGGTATATTATAGATATTGACATAACAGTTGTTACACTTAAGGGGCTATACCAGTGTAAACGCTGAAAATTTGGGTAATTTTCGGGAATTTTTTTGGAAGAAAAGTACTCAATTAAATGTTTCGGAAAATTAAGAATATATTTGGCTGTATTTGACCTGTATTACATAATTTTTTCATCGAAAAATATTGAGATACAAGTGACTTATGGGGTGCCTACGGAGGCGCCAATAAAAAGTTCCTCCACTACTCACATGATTTCGGCCGATTAAGTAGCTGAAACCGCAAAAGGAAAAAATGTCGTTAAACTGAAAGGTATTTCCTGTACAATGCCATAGGATTTTCGAAAAATATCAAAATCTAACAAAATGACGTAGTTATGAAAAAAAGTCTGTTGTCTTGCCTATAAAATGGTCGTTTCTTTCAATGCCAAATCGTCAATTTTCATCCAATCAAAAATATCCTACGTCATTGCAGAGTAAATATATTCGAGAGTACTTAGTTCAAAATTCCAGGCAATCGGATAATTGCTCTTTGAGTTACAATGTCAGCAAACTTGAAAATCCTCATTTCGAGAAAAACGCGTTGAAATATTTAACTATCGATTTTTGCAAGATAAAATTATATTGATATAAATTATATAAATGATAATAATATTCTTGAAAGTATAAACTGTCGAAAAAGGCAAAAAAATAGATTTTTTGAAAGTGTCACACTGGTATAGCCCCTCAATAAATACACTTTAGAAAAACATTTAAACCATTTTTATTTATTTATTTAAGTCACTATTTATAGACGAAAATGGTAGTTAAAAAAATGTCCTAAAAATGTAGGTCTGCGCTGTTGATGAAATCTCGGAGATGAATCATACGAAACAAAAAAATCAAACGGTTTTAGATTCAGTATGTTATAGCGCATATCATATGATTTTTGATATATGCAAAAATAACAAAATGGCGGACATTTTTTTGAAAAAACGAAAAACGTGTTTTTTCACCGTTTTTGGCACAAAATAGTAAATATCAAAATTTAAAAAAATCCTTGATATGCGCTATAGCTATAGTTGTAAAGAATATGTCATTAAAATTTCATAAGGATCGGTTCAGTAGTTTCGAAGATTTTATCAACAAGCCGTCGAAAAACGTTGTTTCGAGAAAAACGCGTTTAAAGTTTGTTTGGGTTACATAACTACATTAAATTTTTTTAAAATGTATTTCGAAAGTGTATTTATTAAGTGTAACAACTTTTATATCAATATCTATAATACAAACCTATCAAAAAATTCATGAAAATAGCCTTTTTTAGCGTCTAAAGTGAGAAGAACGTTTAAATCGATCGTCTACACCGTTTCTATAAAATTTACAGTCGAAGAAACACTTTTTAACATAGGGAGGCATCGCCATTAGGCATTCATAGATGCCTAATGGCGATGGTGTAAAGGGAGGGGAAATTGCCTTAACGTACCAACTGATTTGACAGTTTTTCACTCAGTGTCGTAAAATGGGGTTACTTTGAACAGATTTTGAAAGTTTTTTATAAGTAACATTCTTTTGACATCCTCGATTCTAACTTTTTTTGCTCCAAAATGGAAAGAATGTGTCCTTTTGCTATCAAATGTATGTGGAAGTCAAGTCCCCCATCACTGGCCCGACAACTTTTGTTTGTTTTTTTTTAAATTATCATAGTAACCTCGAGTATGGAGTTTCTTTGACAAGGCATTGGAATGCAACTAATGTTAAATATTAAGGGTTACTTTGACATAATTTTCATACGAAATATAATAATTCATGCATGATACATGGAATAAAATGGAAAACAACAATTTTTACAATCAAATTGTCACATTTATTAAGGAAACATTTTACTTACAAATATCAAGTACCTCGGGTACTATTATAGGCTTAATCAATCAATCTTGGAATTACCTTTGAGATCAAAATCAACTTGAGCAACATCACAATCAACTTTAGCAACATAAACGTTATGTTGCTTGAACTTGAACTTGAAACTTGAACTAGAACTTGAACTTGAAATAAACTTGAACAACAAATGTGAGCAACAATAGAAAAAAGTTAAAAAAGAGTTCGTCTGTGTCCTCGCACTCCACACATTCATTAGCAGGATTGGTCGCGCATTTGTTACACATGCTTCAGACCCAGATTTTGCAAGTGATGCAGCATCTTCCGTCTGCAGCATGGGGGTAGAACCGGAAGTCACATCTACATATGTAACGGAGGTTGTTTGTCTTTGCCCTTCTTTATTCCCTTTTTGTGGACCAAATCATTTAGAGGAACATATTCATCGGAAGAACCAAAGCACACATTTAAGGGGCCAGTCCACTTTAAAAATTTTTAAAAATCGAAAGCATGCAAGACTTGAAGGAATCGCCGATGATGAGCAATCAAAAGGGATTTTGTACGGTGCAGGAATTGCCGATTGAGTTTAGGTAACAGTTTTTAATAGTATAAACTTCAAACGCGTTTTTCTCGAAACAACGTTTTCAAAATCTAGCTCCATCGTATCACTAAAACTAATAAACCGATTCTCTTGAAATTTGAACCACATATTGTAAACATGATTCGCAACAAGATGACCCTCGATGGTTTTAAAATTTTTATTTTTACTCTTTTTTGGCGAAAAACTGCGAAAAACGCGTTTTTTAATACTTTTTTCGTTTTTCATCTGCGATTTTTTTATTTTTTGATAAAACTTTGTATCCGAGGATGATTTTGTAGCTGGTATCATACTGAATTTAATGGACTTTGATTTTTTGTTTCAGACAAGCCGTTGCCGAGTTGTGATGGAGCTACCTAGCCCACCTATTTTTGAGGCGTTACGTTAAACTATAGTTTTTGTACTTAATATGAATAAAAATGAATTGAATATTTTTAAAATGTATTTCAAGACTATTTATCAAGCCCAACAACTTTCATATTCATATATTTTATAAAATCCTCAAAAAATCGCAAAAATAGCCTTTTTTCGTGGCTCCAAAGTGGACTGGCCCCTTACACCGTATTTTGGCGCTCCGTTAAAGTAGCCCCAAAACCTGTCAAAGTTACCTCAAATGTCAATTTAACCCCGTTTTACGGTGCATTATGGCAACTTCACCATCAATGTCATAATGTACTGAGTGATTTGACAGTTTTTCATAACGTTTGTGAACATGTTTTACATACTGATTCGTGCGTAAAACTGCCATCCAGCAATGAGCATAGGCATCCTATGTTGAAAAGTGTTTCTTCAATTGTAAACTTTATAGAGACGGTGGAGACGATCCGTTTGAAATTTGAAGGTTGCATTGGGTATATGACGAAGAATTTACTGTACACATTTGAATGAAATGGTAACAAATCGTCAATTGTCTCGAAACTCCTTGAAGACATTCTACTCGAGGACTGCAACGTCAAGCAGTCAGAATGACAAGACGCAAAGACGCCACCGACAACGCCATCTGGCGACACATGATTGCATCTGGAGCAGCTCAATTGAAACAGTAATATGTATAAAAAGACATCGCTCATTCTTCTTAGGGTTGAGCAATCTCCTCGTGCAGTGCGACACACTGAGGTACTCGAGAAATGCGGAACGTGTAAGAGCCGAACGACGATTGATTGTACGTCGTCGTTGTGCCAGCCAGAAGTTTCGCGATCTCAGCACTCCGAGCTCACGAATCGTTACGATCAACTGCGACACGATAGAATTCGATTGAAAATCATCTGTCACGTTTTTCCAAAGACCCGATGATCGGTAGATGCCGTCAGGTACGACGCAACATACCGACTGACGTTCAAGACTAACGAGATATATTGAACATTGAAAAATTGCAGTTTGGCGAAACAAAATTAATGTTTGGCATGTCGCAATATCAAAGGCCGGAATTAACTACGTTTCGATATAAGGAGGCTGCTCAGGGTCTTTTCGAGTTTCAGCGTGAAAAAACCCACTTTTTTGCGATTTTTTTTCATCTGTATGGATCGAGTATATTTATTGAGACCTTTTGTACATTGTTAAGTGGCATTTCAAGAACATTCCGTGAAATTTGTACGCGAAAATATCCACAAACAAGCCGGTGCCGCGTTTTTTATCGAAACCACTTTTTCAAAGTCCGTGTTCACTGCCATTTGAAAACTACATGACCGATTTATTTCAAACTTGGTACACACTTTCTACATATAAAATACCTCCCCCCAACGGTTAGTTTGAGATTTTTTTTTACATTGAAGGGGTTTTCCACCCCCAAAATGGCGAAATTTTTCGTGAAAAATAGCACTTTTCACTTTACATGACCACCAAAAATTTAGAAACGAAAAAAAAAAAATTATCAAAGACCGTTGGAGGGAGGATTTGATGATACTTTGACTAAATTTTAATGGTACTTGATTTCAGATAATTTCTAGCTGAGATACAGTGAACACCGCAAATCGTGTTTTTCCAAAGGCGTACTTGGAAAACCTTTGTCACCGGCTTGTTTGTGGATATTTTCGCGTACAAATTTCACGGAATGTTCTTGAAATGACACTTAACAATGTACAAAAGGTTTGAATAAATTTACTCTATACATATAGATGAAAAAAAATCGCAAAAAAGTTTTTTTTTCACGCTGAAACCGCCCTTAAATACCCGCGTCTGTAACGGCTGCCAACCCCGAATAATCAAATTTTCGGTTACGTGAAATAAATAAATTTCAGCTATAAATATGTGGAATGCATATAATTGACTGTTTAGAAATGTTATAAATCTTTTTGGTTTATTTACATCGCGAATGATATCAACCACGTTGAAATGTGGCAAACGCGCAATTTAGTTCTCAGTAACTGGTATCACTGAGCTCAGATACGGACGCCACATCGTGAGCGCGTAGCTGTCAAACATCCTCCACGAATTCCGTTTTTTTTTGTTCGGCGAAAATGAAAAGATGGAAGGGAAAAATGCAAACTGAAAAACAGTACAATCGACGGTTGGAGCAAGTGCAACCTGGAAAGCGGCGGAAAAAAGTAGGTGAGCTGGAAAATGAATGCGCAGTCGAGGGACGACGCGTAATTGATTTGAAGGTTATGTCGAAACACATGCACTGCAGCTTCTGTAAAAAATTATTAAAAATAATTAAATACTCTTTATGAAACCGCGGTAAGAAATTTATAGCAAGGAAGCAATAGCATGTGCGTTTTAAATTCTGGCGCCTATTCAAAATGGCCGACTTGACAGCAGCGTTGCCACGTGCCGTAGGGCGCTTTATCGTTTTACGCGAATCAGCTGAAATTTCCTGTTTTACTTCACAAATATCTCGATAACGAGACAGACAAAACGCTTTACTCTTGGATGAAATAATTCTTAAAAATTTCAAGAATTTTTCCGCCTATTTCCATTCATTTCATACTATTTTTATTGTGTTGTGTAAGTCGTATTAGAGTTCTCATGAAGCTTTTGCTATGTCGCCCGTGCATAAGAGCCTAACTTCAATAACTAATGGCTCAACAATCACGCAGACAAAGTACTTGAAATTTTAGACGGAGTTATTAGGACGTGGAATTAATTCGTAACGTTTTTTTAAAGAAAAAAAATATTTATTTTAAATGAAAATAAAAAAAATACATTAACGTAGTTCCACTGCGAAAATCTCAATTAAAAGTTTACATACTATGTTCATGTTTAAAAGATTGATAATTGGTTCAATTAGTAATAAATAAAATTAAAAAACTACGCAATATTGACTCGGTACTAGTAGATAATACAATGGATATAATTTATTGCCGTAAAATATATTTTATATTGTTTTTCTGATCTACCATTGCCAGTAAACTTTTTGCTGGGACTGTCCAGGCTTTGCCCCAATTGTTTTTTTCCAGGCTTTGCCAGGCTTTGCACCAAAATTGTCAGGGCTTCTCATGGTTATATCTTGGAAACTAGATGGTGAATCATTCTCATTTTTTTTCACATTATTCGTGATATCTTACTCTAGCTTATCCTCGTTTTTTTTTTTATCAATTTCTTAATTTTAGTTTTGACGGTAGAATGAATGATGCTCTGTTTGCCCATCATAACGCATTTGTTACGTGTAAATCAAGCCAACTTTAAGTGTAACTATCTCAGGTTTGGGGTGGTCAAACTTATTCAAATTGCACAGATGTTTGGATAATGTATTAAATAACATATATGTCAAATTTCAACCATTTCTTAATTCAACTCTGCTGTGGAGGTACTACCTTAATGAAAGTATTGCCCCTCGCTGTCTACCACTTTTGACCATCTTTCGGGAATGGTACGAATACCGTATCGGAAGAACGCCTCGTATTTAGATGTAATCCACGAATCGACCAAATGGTAATCAGAAGAAGCGACATCTGGAGAATAAGGCGGGTGGGGTAGGACTTCCCATTTGAGTGTTTCCAAATATGTTTGTACCGGTTTTTCGACGTGCGGACGAGCATTGTCGTGCAGCAAAATGACTTTGTCGTGTCTTTCGGAGTATTCCGGCCGTTTTTCTTTCAATGCACGGCTCAAGCGCATCAATTGCAGTCGGTAGCGGTCACCAGTTATGGTTTCATTCGGTTTCAGCAGTTCATAAGAAATCAACGATATTGAAGTTTGCTTCGTTGGAATGCAACGAAAAATGTTTCTTTTTTATCTTTTTTTTTTGGAAATTTGGGCTCCGAAAAACTCTCACATCTTTTTTCAAGATCCTCATGAGATTCCTCATGAAATATTTTATAATGAAGAAAATAAAGAAAAATATGTTTCGTTGCGTCCCAACGATGCAAACTTCAACATCGTAGAAATCACACTCCTCTGATCCCACCAAACACAGAGCAGGAGCTTAGACCCATGGATATTTGGCTTTGCCACCGATGTTGATGGTTGGCCGGGTTTAACCCATGACTTTTTGCGCTTCGGATTCTCGTAATGGATCCATTTTTCATCACCAGTGACAATTCGATGCAAAAAACCGGAAAAAAGCGGGAAGTAAAACTCCCCTCAAAAACACTTTATTCGGCACAAATGTTGACATATTCAATAAATCATAAAGTGTCGTTATTTACGATTCAAAAAGAGGTTATGTACAGCAAATGACATTCAACGATAGCTGTTTCACGATGAATACATTACTGTCGGTAACAACGAAATACTGCACTACCTACGCCATCTCTTGGCAAACGCTACCAATTAATTCTAACATCTAATACTATTTCGCGATAGCTGAGCAACCTCCTTAACAGTCGATACAAATGGCGCAAAAGGTCAACAAGATATCAGAAAAACACCGGCGGAAATTGTTGCAAGTGCAAACGAACAATATGTAGAATAACAAGCCATCGCTACACATCTATTGTCAAATTTCTTCGACTCCGAGCTTTTACTTTTTAAAATAGAAAAAACGAGTGCTTTGCCTTGTCCGAGAACAAAAAAAGTAGGCAAACGATGACGAAATATTCTGGAAGACGAAAAAAAACGTTGACAGGAATATAAATACGCCGGTCGAAGACAAAAAAAATCGAACATAAAAATGTAGCGGCGGAAGAACGACCTCAGCTTGAATTTTCGAGAATTTCATCCTCGCTAATAGCCTGAAGTGAAATTAGAGAAAGGGGGAGAGAGAGAGAGAGAGAGAGAGAGAGAGAGAGAGAGAGAGAGAGAGAGAGAGAGAGAGAGAGAGAGAGAGAGAGAGCAGGGGGCAGAGGGCTAGGGGTTTTCAGTGGGAAAGCGTCTGAGAGTCCGAGACAGTGAGAGCAATTAAGACGGCTTGTGTCCTTCGTCACCGTCACCAAGACTTTAGCCCGGATTTAATTTTGAGTTATACCAGTCCACGATGGCCCAGCTGCTGACCTCCTTCAGTTGCAACCTGACGCGCGTTGGATAACTGGAGGCAAAAAAGAACGACGTTGGAGAGAAGAAAAGGAAAAGGAATCGTAGGAGTGAGTACCGCGGGCGGAAAATCGTCCGCGGGCGGTGAGCGAGCTTTGAGAGAAAAGAGGAGCCCATAGTCACCAAGTTTGCGGAGGATTTAAGGGGGAGCCTTTCTTATAAAAACTCCCGTCTTCGGATTAAAACGCGTTGGGAAAGGACGAGGAAATATCTTCCGGAAGTCGTTTGTCTTCTTCGTGGAAACTTTGCGGTGTATTTTCTTGATGGAGGGGAGGGGTGGTCTCGCATCTCGGCATAAAGGAGGCGCAGATGCATTTCGACGATGAAGGACGATGTGGCACGTCGCACGGGGCTTAATAAAGAATGCATTTTATCACTCGAAGGAGAATTTCAGCCTGCTCTTCAATCCTTCAGGAAGTGGATTAGTCATCTGATCATCCCGTGCAATACTCGTCGCATACGATTGCCCAAAAGGCCGTCCGTCCGATCCAACTTAATTGAATTTTTGGACGATCGACCTTTTTAAAACTCTAATGCTTTTTTCACTGCTCGCACCACCTGAACGTGGAATACTTTTTTGTACGTGGAGGGGGGGCGGGGTCAAGGTTTGCGTTACGTCACGATTTTACAACTGCCGGAAGTAGCAAAATTTCTGCATGGTCAAGTCTTGAATTTAAAACTCGCGCGCAATTTTACCGCGGAAAGTTGACCGCTTTCTATAGGAAATGTCAGTTGAGGGGTTAGGCCACAGTAACGGGTATAAAATCATGTGCGAATTTAACAATTTTTTTTCGTGTGAAAAAGTAATTGACTCCTAAAATTAATTACACATCTATTTAGTATGAATATCAAGCCGTTAGAAAATACACATTTTTTTTCTTTCGATGTACAAAATGGCCGACTACTAATGTTTTATTTTGTTATCTTTTTTTAGGCACTCCGCGGCGTGACATTTAGCATCCACAATTTTTTACCTAGAACAAAAAAACAAAAATTCTCGTCAATCTACATTAGAATACATAGAGAAGTACGTACGGAATTTAAAAAATATTGTTTTATTCAAAAGTTGTAGATATTTGAATTGAGTTATAGGTATTTAAATGAATTTTCAGTGAAAAATTTCGTATAAAACTGCTCATAAAATGAAAAGTTTTCGATCAACCAGAAATTCCGTACGTACTTTTCTGCGAAATGCAATTAGGAACATAACTTTTAAATCTGAAGTAAATCGAGTTAAAATTGTTGGAATTATTTGTCACGCCAATTGGAAAAAGGTGTTTCGAGAAAAACGCGGTTAAAGTTTTAGGTACTCTATGGCCAGAGGTAGGCTTACGATATATGCTCAAAGTCGGTGAAAAAAAATGTCTTGCTATAAATCGAATAGTAACTCATTCCTATGATGATAAAGCACCGATTTAGCGAAAAAAATCGATTCTTTGAAAATTCTACTGTGCCCTTACCCCTTAAGGGGGGAAATCACTGTGTAAGAACTTGCACAGTATCTCTCCCACTTGACCCAAGCAAAATTTGAAAAAAACTTTTTTTTTGTTTTTTATAATTCTTGAAAGTATATATATTGAAAAATATGTTGGCAACATTTTTATTCACGAGTCCGAAAATTGACGGAGTTACAGTCACTTTAGTGAGAACAGGTAGCGCGACCAGTTAGTGCCCTCAGTCCCTGCAGGTGTGGCATCGTTCACAATCGATGAAGTGCAGGCTCTTATTATTTTGCGAAATATAATGAAGATGAAGAACCGTCATATCGCCCGCGACTAGATACTCTAATGTAAGTATCAATATTCTAGAAAAAAGATAACTTTATATAAAGAAAAACGAAACGAAAACTTTGAACGCGTTTTTCTCGAAATCACTTTTTTCGACTTCGTCCCAGGGAATACTCAAAAACTTAGCAAACGACTTTCAATTTTTTTTGTTGACATTTTTGTAATTGCATTTACTAAGGTTGTACGTAGGCGATTTTTCAAATTTTGGTCATTACTATATTTAAAGACTGCTTGAATACAAAAAAGGCCTTGAAAATAGAAAAAAAATGTTCAAACTGTCGGCATTTTGTAAAAAAAAAACCAAAATAAAAAAACGGCTACGCATAACGATAGCTACATTTACATAGATATCGGTAAATTGTTGACTTTTTATCTACAGATTACCATTCATAAAGATATCGATGGAACAATTTTTTTTTTCGTGGTCAAATCAAGGTATATATCTCGGTTAATTTTGAAGTTTTTTTCCCAAAAATTGGTATAAAACTAGATGAATATATACTTTATAATATGAGTATAAATCCGACCCTTTCATAATTAGTTATGTCTATGAGAAAAATCGCAATTATTGACGATAAAGCACCCGTTACGTAACGGAATATAGGGGGGGGGGAGTCCGACTAGGCGTTACGGTCCTGGTACGTTGGGGGGGGGGGGGGGGGGGTAAAATTGGTGAATTTGGCGTTGCGTAATTTGTGTACGCCCCTCAGGAACTTTCGAATATTTTTCTCGATGTGATATTTTCGGGTCTCTTGGGGTTTGGTAGCTGTCAATTTGAAAAAACTCCTTCATTGAAATGAGATACGCAGCGTGGCAGAAGCAAAAAGGCAGCTGAACTTTACCAGCGTAATAGCATAAATGGCAGTAGCGATGAATGTTAAAAATAACAACCAGTTTGAAAACAATGCTCGAATGACAGTGAACGGAGGAGACACCCGACGTTTAACGATAATCAGTGGCTTTACGCCAAAACTCATCGCGGACTTTGACGAGGCGAGAAAACGAATGACGGAATTTCTCTTGAGCCACCTCGTGGGCTTACGAAATTTGAACGCGTATATACATATAGGCCCACGCACATCCGAGTTGAAAAAATAAAATAAAAGTGATTTTTCAATTTTCTCTCGTCTTCGTATCGTTGTGAGTTGATCCCATATAACCTGGCAGGCTTTCAATGACTCAACTATTTACCTGCGACAATTAAGGGCCCGATTAGGAAATGCGACTTATCATGAACGGGTTATGCCCAGTTGTGAGAGTCGAAATCAGCTCATTTTTAAATTTTTTAAAAGTAAATCTTGATGATTAATTTCTATAAAAAATAAGTATTTGAAAAAAGATCATCTGAAGAATGCTCTGTAACTGTTTTGTGTCAAAATATTTAATTATAAACGATTTACAGCCGAAAACGTCTTTTGCGGTGAGCAATGTCTTTCTGGACCAAGTTACCTAATATTAAATGGTCAAACACATTTCGTCAGTATATTAGTTTATCCTATAATAAAGGGAGGAAATCTCTTTAGACGCCCAAAAATGAGTCATTTTTCATGATTTTTTTTAAGTCATAAAATAATCGTATCATTTAAAAATGTTGACGTTATCTAATTACAACTTTCAAGCGTTAACATTTTTCTTTCTTTCGTAAAACAAAACAAAATGGCGGCGTTATAAGGTATTCCTTTATGATATATATATATATATATATATATATATATATATATATATATATATATATATAAATATTAAAAAGTACAAAATTAGAAAATTAAGTCGGCTTTATAATCAAATTTTCATATTTTTTACCATTTTCTCGGCAATTTTTACCCCAAAAAGGTAATTTATTTACGCGATAACCTTAAAATTTTAGTTATATCTTTCCAATAATGTTATAGCGAAAAATCTCCCAAAATTTCAGCCAGATTGATCAATAACTTTTTGAGCTCTAACAGGAGCAGTTTTTCAAAAGACGCGCAAAGGAATACCTTATAACGTCGCCATTTTGTTTTGTTCAAAAAAGGAAAAAAATTGAACACTTGAAAGTTGTAATAAGATAATGTCAACATTTTAAAATGATGCGATTATTTTATCACCTTTAAAAAAACTCATGGAAAATGACCCATTTTCGGGCGTCTAAAAGGATTTCCCCCCTCAAGCGAAGAAATTTTCGAAGTATCAAATTTTTTTAATGGCGCTTGTTCAAAGCGAGTCTTGATTTTTTTTCGAAATAATGGGCATTTTTCATTCACAAAATCGTACACATGAGAATATACATCGGAAAGAAAAATCTTTCCATAAAATACTATATTTTTACAGCTAGAACGAACCCTAAAAATTTCAGAAAGATCGATGCAGGAGTTTTCGAGACGGTTTGCTCACTGACTTTTAAAACGCACTTTCGAGCAAAAAGCGTTTGAAGTTTCGAACGACGCTCCGAGCGTACCGACGGGCGTGAACATAACAGCCTATAAATCTGTCAATTTTGATCCGATCACCTTGAAATTTTCAGGGAACATTACTAAGATGATATACTGTCAAAATATATTAGTCAAGAAAAGTGACTTTTCGACTATCACGACTAGGCATAACCCCTTAAATCATCCTACAAGTTATGTTCACGCCGATTCATTTTCGATCGAAAATACCATAAAAAAATAGAGGGGTATAAACGTGAGTTCTTTTATTGTCATCTATATTTATAGGTTAACCATGAGACAGAATAAAAATTAAACAACGAAGGAAATAAACATTCTCTACTTTACAAATATTTTTTCTGGATTTATTTTGTGAATGCGACCTCGAAGTTTCCCCTTGTAGGACGTGTGTATCACGTAGTCGTCGGAAAATATTTGTTTTCGGAGATGAGTCAGTGTTTCAAACGCGCATATCGTCATATAGACGTCGTGGCGAGTTTGCAATGTGGAGAGGCAGCTTTGGCTGATACTGCGCTGCAAAAATGGGAGATTTTCTGGAGAATGCAAAAAGCTGATGGAAACTGCGAGGAAAGATTTTTGCCAATTATTGGAGTTTTTCAATCTTCCTTCGCAGGTCCTAGGTAGCTTTTGCAATCCTGTCACTTCCGGCCTGCACTTGTCACTTCACCGTTTTCAGTTTCCCAGCTCGCTACCTAACGCAATAGGGTAAAGCCACCAAAGAGTACGCACTTTATAAACTTTTATTTCTCGAAAAATCAATTTTGATAATACACATTGTACTTCTTATTCAAATTGAGCTTTGGTCTTTTAAGAACATTATTTTAAATATAAATCTTAAGTAACAATCTCGAAAAAATATTTAAAAAAAAGCTTAAACTTAAAAGTCGTCCCGTGCGCGCTTTTAGGGTGCTGTGTTGCGAAGAGTACGCAGTAAGAACCTTTCATCGAAGCTAAGGGCGCGCATGATAGCGGAGTAGTGGTAGTCCAGGCAATAAGCATGAAAGTAAGCACTTTTTAGATATAAATATACAAAGTTAATCTAAGAGTAATTGGATGTCACTGAATCCAATGACGATAATAATTTTGCAACCAACCCCCGAGAAAATGTTTAAAAGTGTTAAAAAATGTTTAAAAACCGTTTAATCCGGAACGTAATAATTTTATCGAAAAATATGTCAAACAAAAGTTATTTGAGACATAAAAGTACGTAAAAAAGTATTGTACGTTCATCTTCGTATCTTCAAAAATAAGGGAGAAAAAGACCATAAACCATTCAATTGGGGGACGAAAGCCTCGAAGTTTCAAAAAATAAAAAAAATATCAAATTCGTAAAAACATCGGACTTTCTTGCTACACATTACTTCAGTAAGAGTTAATCGAACTTTCTAGATATTTTTTTTATTTTTATTAATTGTCTAAGTATTCAAAAAAGACGACTGAACATTGACACAATGTACTAGTTGAGGATCACTGTCACAAAGAGACGCACTATATGGCTACGGCTATTTGCGCATGCGCGCAACGCGCTCCAACGAGTATCTTGCGTCTCTCACACTCCCAGTGGTGCTTCGGCTGCAAAGCGATTTTGTCTTGCAAACAAATTTTCATTCGTCTTTTTCTCCCTCACTTTTGGAGATACGAAAACGAACGTTCAATACTTTTTCATGTACTTTTACGTCCTGAACAACTTTCGTTCGATGTATTTTTCGATAAAATTATTAGGTTCCGAATGAAACGGTTTTGAAACATTTTCTCGGTGGTTGATTGCTTGCAAAATTATTATCACCATTGAGAATAATTGATTGGGGATTGATTGATTGCAAAATTATTATCACCATTTGATTCAGCGTCATCCAATTATCCTTAGATCAATTTTGCGTATTTATATCTGAAAAGTGCTTACTTCCGAATTTTTTTACTGGACTATGGTAAGGGATAGTGGAAAGAGTGCGCACTCTTTGGGTGCGTACTCTTACCAAATCCGTGTTTTTAGTCTATGGTCACTATAATTTTCATCGGCAAGTACAACGGCGACATAACTTCGCAATAATAACAAAATTTGGATCACAAATTTCGAGTACAATAACATTCATTGGGTGCAAATGAATCGCAAACCTGACAAAACAAGTTTAAAATAGTAAAAAAATAAGATCAAACACATCGAAAATCTAGTATTGGTCATAAAATTAGAAATAAATATCTTAACGAAGCGAGTTGTTGTTCAACACCTTGACATGACATATCCCACTGACAGGTTAGGTGGTGTTGCCAACGCAAGAAAAAATAATACACTCAAAAGTCCTGCGTACTCTTTGGTAGCACGCACTCTTTGGTAACTCTACCCTATGCTGTAGCACATTTGCGGGAGGGCACAGGGTAACTGGGGAAAACCCGTGTCGATAAAGGCGGCTGTATTTTTTACTGCAAATTGAGGTTGACTTCATTATCAGGAGGTCATTAAAACTGTCTCATCTTTCGTAATCGACACGCCAATGCTCGGGGATGCGGTCACCCATCCAAGTAGTGGCAGGGCCGGGTTGAAATTCCGAACTATGAATGATCAGAACGCTCAAAACTTCGGAAGAATTTTACCCGAAAGACCAAAATTCCGAAAATCTGAACACCGTCAAAATAATTCGGCTATGGACGTTTTAAAAGTTTCAAAATTTTCAATAAATCGACGAATTGTTTCAAGAATTTTTATCTATTGAGAAGTGATTTCACGTCAATTTTGAATTTTGTCTAGACAATGTTATGCGTTCTACATCACTTACAGTCAACTGTGTAGACTTTCGCTGGCATAATCTTGACGAACCTTGTAATTTCGGAACATTAAAATTCGGAATTTTAAACCGTCGGCGCATTCGTTGTCCGGAATTTCAAACCGGCCCTCATGTCAAGATCATGCCAGTGAAAGTCTACACAGTTGACCGTAAATGATGTAGAATATATAACATTGTCTAGACAAATTTCAAAATTGACGCAAAATCACTTCTCAATAAAAAAAAAATTCTTGAAATAATTCGTCGATTTATCGGAAATTTTGAAACTTTTAAAACTTCCATAGCCGAATTATTTCGACGGTGTTAAGATTTTCAGAGTTTTGGTCTTTCGTGTAAAATTCTTTCGGAGCTTTGAGCGTTCTGACCATTCAAAGTTCGGAATTTCAACCCGGCTCCATCTTGAATTTCGGAACATTGAAATTCGGAATTTTAAACCGTCGGAGCATTTGAAGTTTGGAATTTCAACCCGCACTGAAAACGACCATCATGAAACGGGCTTCTCGGGAAGGCCAAGAGTAATTCTCATTGAAACAAACGGTCATGTGTCGTTGACTGTAAGCACCTGTTGACTCTAAATCCGTGGATTTTGCCGAACCTCGAGCATTCTCTTGTTATTCACCGCGATCTTGAGAATAGAAAAAAAACAGGCAAAATGTTCGGTAGCGCGAAGCTCAACCGGCAAGTCGAATAAATTCGTCTCAACAATCGTGCAACGAGAGAATCTTCGTTCTTCAGAGCGCCAAGAAACTCGTAAGCACGCGGGCATTCACAGCACCGAGAAAAATAACGGTCCGGGAGGCAAAGAAAAATGTTGAAACGAAAAATACAAGACTCGAAGAGGAGCAACGTTAGCTACGAAAGTGCAGCAGGGAAAAAATAGTCTGAAGGCCCTTGCACTTTAGACGTCGATATTACGGGGATACGGACGACGCTGAGACTCGGAAATGCACCATTACGGAATATTCAACGGTCAATGTACTTGACTAAATAAACGAAGAATTAGCAGAAGAAAAAAAAACAAAAAAAAAGGAAAATACGAGAGCGGAGAATCTGACTGTATCCCGTTGGCAAGAAACGTCTTTTTCTCGTCACTATGCGTCGTCAACCACGAGCCAAAAATATACGTGCACTTTTTTCTTGCCTGTGTTTGCGTCATTTGAGGTCAGTTTACCAAACGAGAGAGTAATTTACGTAGCACGAAACACGGATGCAGGAAAATCGAACAGTACGAGAATGAAGAAAATTTTATATTAATTTGATACGAGGTGAAAAAAAATCTGAAATTCTCAACCGCTCATGCCGAATTGTAACAGTCGAAATTAACTCCTTTTTGGGATTTTTTTTCTCAGAAAATCTTGATGATACATTTTTACAATCATTAGGTATTAGGAAAACTATAATCTGAAGAACACTCTGTCATTTTTTTGTGTCAAAATATTCAATTATAATCGATTCACAGCCGATGTCCGGAAAACACTCCGAAATGTCTTTTGCGGTGAACCTTCTGAACCAGGTTGCCTAATATAAAAAAAATCAAACGAATTTGCTTAGTATACTATTTCATACCATGATTAATCGAAGAAATTTCCGAAATATAGAGTTAAGGAATTACATGCGGTTAAAATTTTCGAAAAATCGTTTTTTCATTTTTGTACGTTATGCACATATATTTAAGGCGTTACCCCCGCTTGTAGCGCAAAAAAGGCCTTTTTCATGAATTTTTTTAAAGAAAACTACAAAACTTTTTTGATCGATCAATATACCATCTTAAAGAACACATCTTGAAGAACTTTCAGTAATTTTTTTATTGAAAAATATTACATTGTTTAGTGGCAAATGGCCGTTAATACGAAAACGTACTTTCGCAATAAAAAGCGTTTCAAGTTTGGAACGATGCTCTGAGGGTTCCGACGGACGTCAACATAACAGTCTTCTAGTCTATCAATTTTGATCCGATCAACTTGACATTTTCAGGGAACTTTCAATATACTGTCAAAATGTATTGGTTTTGAAAAAAAAGTAATTCTCCGACTTTTACAACTAGGCAAAAGTCAATAAAAATTGGATATTGTCGTTCGATCTTCTCGTCACAACATTGCAATTAAAAGGTTCCCCCACTTGCGATTTTGAAAAAACCGATTTTTTTTATTGCATTTTTTTGAAGTATAAGTATCTGAGATAAGTATTTGAAGTATAAGACCTTCAATGCATTGTTCGATGAAGAGGGTCGTATACCTGGCATTCACAACGTTCATATAATAGACTGGAATTTATAAAAACGGGCCCGGAATAGATGACTCTATGTAAGTTTACAAAAAAAAAATATTCTCTTCGTGTAAACTGAAATTGAAATTTTAAACGCGTTTTTCTCAAAATGGCATTTCTGAAGTCGGTGACCAAGATTACTCGAACACTAATGAACCGATCTTCTTGAAATTTTGCAGGCTTATTTAATACATAAAAATGTAGTCTTTAATCGTTCGATTTTTTTTTTCGAAAAAAAATGGCCGTTTTATAACCAAAAAACGGCCGTTTTTGTTCGTTAAAATCGAACCTTTAACTTCGACTGTCCGCCATTTTGTGAAAAATGAATATTTTTTAAAATCCTTCGATTAAAGACTAGTTTATACTTATATTTGACTAAATCCATCCGCATTTTTTTTCAGATGATCCACTTCGCCGCAATGTTGGTCACCGCAAACCGTGTATATAAAAACATTATCTCATTGACGACCATTTGCCACTAAACAATGTAATATTTTTCAATAAAAAAATTACTGAAAGTTCTTCAAGATGTGTTCTTTAAGATGGTATATTGATCGATTAAAAAAGTTTTGTAGTTTTCTTTAAAAAAATTCATGAAAAAGGCCTTTTTTGCGCTACAAGTGGGGGTAACGCCTTAAATATTCGTAGAGCTATTTCAATGCAATTTGCAAATATTTTAACGTTCATTTTCGAGAGTCCTTCATCACTACTTTTTCTCTTGTACAATAAAAATTTTCGCGATGAAATATGTACGAAAAATATCGCGCGGCACCTTGCAATGATTCACTTTTCTTCTCGCGAAAACCGTCAGTAGATAGAATGTTTGTAGAATTCTTCGGCAACGTATATACGATTAAACGTCTGCGAGAGTTATTCAGAGCATCGTACGCCCATTTTATTGTGACTGTTACGCGAAATAATATCAAAATAATAGCCGCACGCTGTGCGAAGTATTCCTGAGTACTCTACAATCAAATTCATTGTTGAGTGGACAAATAAATTGTTGGGCGTTTATTTCAGGCTGAACATTATTTTTTTTCCCCCGACAAGAATGGTGTTGAAGTTTGCATCGTTGAAATGCAACGAAAGTTTTTTTTTCCATTTTATTTTCAATATTTGTACGATGAAAAATCTAACTTTATCGACTTACATTGTAGATCGTTAAATAAATATTTTCAAAAATGGTTGAAAGAATTTTGTAGGCAAAATTTACCAAAAGAAATCGAAGGAATTCAGAAATATTAATTTTCGTTGCCTTCCAACGATGCAAACTGCAACCTTATCAACAAGGAATCTTGTCGACGGATGTCGAGAAAAATCCAGTCGAGAGACCTCCATCTCGGAATAAGAAGGTGAAAAATATATAGATATTAGGATTTTTCGAAAAAAATTCTTCATCGCTCACCCCTTCGAACAATATTATTAATTATAAGAAAGATACTAATCAACTTGAACTTTCGTTTTAACTTGGATGACTCAACAGCTAATTAATATATCTCACATCCGGTTGGAGATTCTTAACGCTGATTCTGCCAGCTTTTAAAAGCTTTCTTTCTAATATCGATATCATTATTTTTACACAAAGTATAGCTAGCCGGAAAAAGCTTTTTTTAACTCTTGACAGGCATACGTGCGTTTTTTAAATAGCTGTAATTTTTATAAAAATAATCATATTGAGTATTTTAAGGAACGTTTTTATCGAGAATCTCAAGGGGTAAGAGATGAGAGATTTGCATTAAAAACCTTTCGAGCCTTAAGAGGTAAGAGATGCATTCGTTTCGTCACGTTTTGATATATCTATAGAAATATGTGGCGATCAGGCTAATTTTAAAGCTGGCCTTCAAATTCTACAAAACAATTCGTTCATTTTGTGAACAATGTTGTAAATGGATACAACTATCGATAGGCCAAATCATATCCTACTACATGCTGGAATTTCCGTTCAGTAAAAGTCCCACGGTCTTCGATACAAAATTCATCAGTTTTTGGTTTTTTGCATGCCATTTAAACAAACGATAACTTTTTTTACCTGGTTTGAAAAAAATACTCTTGGTTATTTCTTTTATCTAGAAAAATCTCCTTAACCTTAAATGTTAAGGAAACGTGATGAAAAAAAATCTTATGCAGAATTTTCATACAAACCTATTCGAACATCTGACTTTGATAGCCTGCGGTGTAAAAAAAAGTACTGTCCATATCGTGCCAATTGCTTTAAAAACTTGCTGGGTTATTGTCGATTCATATAATTTGTAGAAATGGCATGCCAAAAACCAAAAGCAGATCATTTTTTTTCAACAAATAACGTAAAGTCCAAACCTCGAAAACCGTGGGACTTTTACCAAACCGAAATTTCAGCATATGATCAGTAGGATATATTCAGTAGGACATGATCTGTAGCATATATTCAGTAGGATATGATCAGTAGCATATATTCAGTAGGACATGATCTGACCTATCGACACTTGTAGAATTATCCATTCCTAACAGGACACCCAGTAGATTGAGAGAAAGAGAACGAGAGAGAGAGATGCGTAGAATCTTTAGATTTAAAAAAATGTAGGTGAAGAGAAGCAACATAAGAATGGTGACTCCCGTAGGTATTTATACAAATTCCTGGAGAAGCGCCAAAAAGCTCGCACTCTACTATCGTCGTAAGAGAGACCTGAGGTAAAGGTCCCTCATCCCTTTTTGCCTCTTCCTCCACCCCCTTTTTCTACTCTCTCTCTCTCTCTCTCTCTCTCTCTCTCTCTCTCTCTCTCTCTCTCTCTCTCCCCTCCCTCCTTCTCGCCCTTTCTATACCTTTGATTTTTCTTCCATTATATATTGACGTTAAGAGTACTTGGCGTCTTTCGTCTCTCTGCTACCTAACTTAACAAAAAGCTGGCAGGAGGTCCGAAGATTTCCACTATCAACTGACAAACAAAAGGCTACAAGTCAAGCGCTCCAACTTCGGCAAAGCGACAGAAATATACGTCCCTGTTCTTGTGGGGCGATCGATAGATCAGTATTCTGATCAGAAATTTAATTACATCGGCAACCGTCTGGGGATAATCTTTCACCCGCTTGCACACATTTATAATGTACTCGGCAACTTTAATGACATCATCAGTTTTATTCTTCACTACTTCAGGAGATTGAAGCCAGTTGAGTCAAATAACGGTTTATGAGTTTTCTTTTTCAATGAACCTCAAAAAATGCATACGAGGTATGGATTTATTCTATAGATGCTCATTTTTCATTAAATATTTTATAATTAAGGTAGTTCTGTAGTTTTGGTCAAATCTTGGGAATTGACTGAAATTTAAGTATGGTGTAGATATGACCTTCGTGGACTGATGCCCAAAAATTCAATTCGATTCACCGTTTAGTTAATGAGATAATTTCAATTGAATATGGGTATTTTTGTACGCGATCCCTAACACATAAACCGATAGGCGTTTGCTCGCATTTCTCGATATAGGTTCTAAACGGATCTTGGGATTTCAGAATAAAAACACACGTGTACGCAGTACTATTGTGGGATTGATTTTAAAAAAAATGACAATCTTTGACCGTTTGGTTTCGGAGATATCGACTTATGAAAAGTGGTAATTTTATTCCACACCGAACTCGGGCCCCACCATCTGTAACGGAATGGCAACAGTGTACGCTGCAGCCAGCTGATCGGCGCATGGTCTGGGAACTCGAAGCGTGTTTTTTTTCCCCGAGTTCTAGTAATTCTGAGACGGATGTGAAATAAATTTATTCTGCAAACAAAACTAATTTGTTCAATTTATGCATGTATTTGTCTTTGTTACAGCGAATACAATTTAAACTGTAGGCAAGATGTTGTGAATCCACGATCCGACGTCCTTCGACGGCGAATTTTTGTTGCTGATCGTTGAGGTTATGGTTATTCTCATCGCGTTTAGCCGCATTTGCTTGACACATGGCTGCCACAGCTTTCAGCCTTTTAGCAAGCGCCTTTTTTCTTGTAAACTATCCTTTGTATCGCATTTGGGTTGACATTTTCACGCTTTTTTTATTTATATAAAATATTTCGCGAAAGACGGATCGTAGGAAGCTCAACGCTATGACTGCAGGAAAATGGCGCTGTTGCCACGATTACAGCGCCGCTCTCTATACGAGTATGATACCTATCTATGCATGAGGTGCGAATGTGTGGGACATATAGAGGGTGCAAGCTCTGTCAAAAAATTACAACCAACAGTATCGTATAGGCATTGGATGTTACTATACGCTTCGACCGAAACTTTTGGCTCATCGGTGTACCTACAGAACTACCTTAAAGGGCAAAATTATGCATTTTCCTATTTTTATCACGTAAATGAGAAAAACTTTTGTGTTACTACCAACTTGAAAAAGTACAACATTATCGATGATTATTGTGGAAAAACTGCATCGGCAAATGTTTTACACAACTCAGAATGAAATGTTGAGTCATTTATCGTTATGCGTATTTATATTTATGTCACGGAATTATTTATTATTACCATTAATTGATATTAAGTGTTGCCGAAATACAGCAACTTGGCGGATATTGAGGTTGGCAGCAACGCTATTCATTCGCCAGCCAAGACTCGGAATCTTTCATCAAACCTTGATGGTTCGATATTGAATATATATGGTTTACGATGGGCAAGATTGGGTTTTTTTGTTGTAAATGTTTAAAAATGTTTGGTTTGCGGTAATCCGTTGTTAGAAATGGTTTGTCATGGTGCTGAATAGGGCAAAAAAATTACTACACCCGAAGCGTGAACGTCTTGCCTATCTAACCGCACGTAAAATGACATACATTAAAATATTTGTTATCTGTGGTATTTCATGATGAAAAAATTTGAAAAAAATTATCAACGCTCAGAATAGTCTAGAAAACATAAATAAAAAAAAATTAATCATGGTTTTTGGCTAACGCTCCAACCTCCTTAACAGCAGGCTATAATATTGCGTTTCTTTCGTCCAGCATCCTAAAGAGCCACCGAGAAACACTCAACCTCACGACGCAATCCAGCCACGTGGGTGTATGCCGAATTTGAGTTAATCCCGATTTCGAAAGAACTGGAGCTCCGCATTCTCTAGGTCCCTCACCCCCCGGTTGCCTAACTGATCGATCATCCCGCGAGATCAAGATGCAGATGACACCACCTACGCGAGCCCTAGACTGCGCTCAACGTATTCCGGATCCGTTTTAATTCGCGTACGGTTTCAAACCTGAATTCCGAATGAAGGAATTTGTGGGGGCCAGTCTTAAGAAGAAATGTCGTACTGAAAAATGATCGCCAAAATTCGTACAAATAATTCGTTCAAACCCGCGTCGTCAATTGCACCGACACGTGCAGAGACCAATGTGAATCACAAGATGGAACGATTGGCCCGTAGCGGGTACAAGCACCAATGGCGAGGCAGGATTCCGATTGGTTCCCTAATAAATGTACAATTCCGTAGCTTCGAAAGCTCGGATGGGAATCATTCTCGCAACCCCGTCGGGACCCGATATACCTCGTTTTCGCGAGATTCGATCGCAGCGAGCTGGGAATTAGGGGAGAGGAAAAGCCTCTTTCCAGGGAAGGTACAATTTCATACTTGTTTACGTGTGGAAGAATACATATATATATAAGTATATATATATTAGGTGGCATAAATTTGAGCTCTATTTATTCCCTTTTTCTCATTATCCAATTATCTTCTTTGAAGAAAAAAAAATTGTCGCGGAAGCTGCGAGCGGTCAAAAAATATTTAGAGGTCGCTCAAGCCTCCCAAAAATTCAAATTTTCATTTAAAGAATCCATTTTTGTCCACTTCTCATCCATGAATTTTACGCTTCATAATGTTTAAATTAACCTCGCAAAAGCTCTAGCCGACCAATAAAGATTTAGCGGTGGCTCAAGAGCTTCAAAATTTCCAAATTTCGCCAATCTTTTTGGCTCTTCTCACTCATAAATTTAACGCTTTGTAAAGTTTTCAAAACAGTTGATCCCTTTTTCTTTAAAAACAGATTTTTCAAATTTACTTCAGGCGTGAGGTTAATATAAAAAATCTGTTTCTAAAGAAAAAAGGATTATTTTATTTGAAAATTTTACAAAGCGTCAAATTGATGAGTGAGAAGAGTAAAAAAAATTAGTGAAAATTGGAAATTTCGAAGCTCTTGAGCGACCACTAAATATTCATTGGCCGGCTAGACCTTTCGCGACGTTAATTAAAAAATTACAAAGCGTAATATTATTAGATAGAAATGTGGCCAGCGTGTTATCTCCATGAAGTGCCGTATAATTAAGATGTTTTTTAGTCGTAATTTTCGGTCAAAAGTTCGGTAACTTTCCTTGAAACTTTATCAGTATACTGGGATGTATTTTTATTCAATCATAGACGGAAAACAGTTCATCGTTAAAAATTCGGGTTCATGAACAAAAAATTGTTTTTTTTTCTTCATATTCTTATAGTTGCGAGTCATAAGATGGTATCCTGTACGGCCTTCGTTATAGCCGAGTAAAAGTAAATTGCTGAAAACAGTCAATATCCACCCTATAACTGCATAAGAAACTTGAAACGCATTTTTTTCGATACAATATTTTTCAAATCGGGCGTGCATTTTTCTCAAAAACTCCCCGGCCGATTGACTCGCAATTTTACACACGTACAGAGTGTATGGTGAGCTATCGTTTGGCCCTGCATCTTTTCACTTCCTCTTCATAATTGCTACGTTTCCGGGTCTCGAGAAGCAAACATTTTCTTGTAACAATCAGAGTACTCTTTTTCAAACGACGCTATTTCGTAAAAATTCCATATTTTTTTCATCAGAGGGCCGAACGGTGACCACATTCGTAAAGATTAGAATTCAAAAAAAAAAATTCTTCAGATGACATGCACGGCCGAAATCACAACGCCCGATGATTAAAAAAAAAACGTCACGTTATGACCTCCGCAACATCCTATATCATGCAAAATTTTGAATAAAATGATTTGAAAATATTTAATATGTTACTTCAAACATGTACATATATAAATGTGAAATACTAATACTTGTAGGTTCAACCGCTTCTTTAAATTTGATTCCCAAAAAATCACCTTGAAAATGGGTGCTCACACTAGAATACAGCCGTAATCAGAACGAATTCAAGCATGACACATTAGCTGCTTCCTTACGAATTTTTCAAGTATACCGCTTTCATATGAGTTCCTACAAAAACAATTAAGGACTTGGATAATTTTGAAAGAATTGGCCTTAGACTAAAAGCTTCCCTTGCAACAAAGGTGGCCCGAAACCCCCTTCGCATTTATTTAAAATATTCTCGCGTATCTTCAAATCCAAGGCAGATGTTCAGGTACTCGGTTTTAAGTGGACGTATCTGCATATATATACGTTATTGTGATTATTATCATTATTATTTTTTCATCTGCATATATGTATATATACATATATGCATATATATATATATATATATATATATATATATATATATATATATATATATATATATATATATATATATATATATATATATATATATATATATATATATATATATATATATATATATATATATACACACACACGTTATTGTTATTATTATCATTATTGTCATGATTATTATAAAAAACTTTAACGGCTCGTTGATTTTGGGGCGAAGACTTGAGTCATAAAAATTATTTCTTCCCACATATGTCTACACTGAAGTAAGCCTATTCCAATGGAGATGTACACATACGTGGAAGAGTCGAAAACAAGCCAGACCTTAATAATACATCGGCGATATACCGACGACGAGAATTCACGAAGAATAGGCAGCTCTCGGGACGTATAGAAACCACGATATCGAATCTCGCGAGTTTGCCAAGAATTTGCGGCTGTCTTCCATCGAGACGACAACCGACAATGGACCCAAAGAGCAAGAAAATTTGGGATCGCAAATGCGCGTGAAACAATGAATTACGGCCAATTTACTCGTGAACGTGTCGCGTGCATGTGTGTGCACGATATTTGGGAGGGACGGCGAGAAGGGTGATATTGAGAGCGTGCATGTGCATGACCGTGCTGGGCCAGGAGAAGCGACTCGGCGCTGCTCATTAAACCGGCCAAGAACGACTCTTCGAGCTCTGGTTCGCGTCAGGGAGGCTTTAAGAGCACATACGCGTGTGCCTCGGACACCGGCAGCCGGAGTAATCTTTGGGAACAATAATTAATTGTCTAGGAGACGGATAAAACGAAAAGAGAGAGAGAGAGAGAGAGAGAGAGAGAGAGAGAGTAGAGAGAGAGAGAGAGAGAGAGGGGGGGAGGCAGAGGGAGAAAGAGAGAGAGAGACAGAGAGAGAGAGAGAGAGAGAGAGAGAGAGAGAGAGAGAGAGAGAGAGGGGGGGGGGAGGGAGAGGGAGAGAGGGGGAGAGAGAGAGAGAGAGAGAGAGAGAGAGAGAGAGAGAGAGAGAGAGGAGAGAGAGAGAGAGAGAGAGAGAGAGAGAGAGACACACAGAGAGAGAGACAGAGAGAGAAAACGTTTGCCACTACGAGGAAGTACTCCTGACCCCGTTACGTCGACCTGATTTACAACCACTAGAAGGATTCGCGGTTTTCTCCCTCGTGCGCGGTTGCAACGCCAACCGTTATTGTTCCGCTCGTAAATATGTAAGTCTACGCGACAATGATCTAAGAATTCCGAGATAACGTAATTTATAGATCTCTGACTCCGTGTACCGACAGTAGTAGGAGCAGTGTGCAACTTTGGCGATCCGCTTCAGTCAACACATTGATGGGTGACGGCGTTCAGTCACGTACTTGTGCACGGGCTGCCGAGAGAGCGGCACCTTTATCCATTCGATGGTGACACAAATGACACTCAACGGGCGACATTTACCTAGGTGGGTAAAAAATTGCATTTTCCAAAAATATTTGTATTTAATTTTATCGCCTTTTAGCTGCATGCCCTGAAAATTTCATTAAAATATTCCTGAAAGTGAATGAGCTGCAGCTTCTAGCAGCCGGTCGGGCGAGCGGTACCAGCACCATACTTCAAACTATGAAGGCGTTTTTTTTCTCGAAACACTGTTTTCAAAGTCGGTGGACATGATATCTCGAGAACCATTTGATAGATTGTTTCAAAATTTACAGGAGATACGATGAGAAACATTTGAAGGTCGTTGACGTAAAAATGCCGAATAGGTACGTAAAAATGTCGACTTTTTTTCATGGATTTTGTATGCTCGAGTCTCAATTCGTCGCCGCGTTGATGAAAAAAAAGATTTAAAAAATCGACGGTCATCAACGATCGGTATTTATTGTTAACTTGAATAACCCGTTTGGTTTGTAGATTCGGATGGACCGTTTAAGCTGTAGAGTGGCCACCACCAAACGGCGCGACAAAAATGTCATCATCTGCTATGTTTTTTTTTGTTCTTTCTGTGTTTTTTGATGATTTTTTCAAAGGCTCTCAAAATATGTACCTTAGAGTTGTAAAAAAATGCGTTTCTTTAATTGGGGGTTTTCCGCAGTTTCCCCATGCCCTCTAGCGAAGTCTAGCATTCACAACACTCTGGGGGCGGGGGTGTCTGTGTGAAACCGGAAATGGAGTGGAAAGGGCAGGATGAAGTTCAAGGATGAGAGCGTGAAAGTCCGAAAGGGGGTGTTTTTTGAAGTTGTTGAAGAGTCCCTAGATCCTACCACATTGCTATAGCGATTTGATAGGGACCTCCGCATAGGGAGTCTACATTGGAGTCCAAGTGAATTCCGCGGTATTTCCCCATTGGCGTCGTTTGTGAATGTTTCATTTGGATGATATTGGAGTTTGCATCGTTGGAACGCAACGAAAGTTTCGTAGCTCAATTTTTTTTGGTACATTTAGCCATCCAAAATCGCTCGAACGTTTTTCAGGATCCTTATTAGAGATTTCCAGCCTAAATGAAGGAAATGAAGAACATAATAGACGATTATCGTTGCATCTCAACTATGCAAACTTCAACATCGTTCATTTGAAATTTTGAACCAGAGCTTGTTGCAGCTCCCAAAAAAAAAATTTCTCCCGTGATTCCGTGAACAACTTAGTTGGAGTCTCAAGATGCGCCCACATCTCTAAAGGAATTTGTTAGGTACACCGCACATAGAGTGTCCTCATTGGGATCCAATTGGATTCTGCACCGTTCCTCGATGAACGCCGTTTCAGAATTCTTACCACGTTCGAATCGAAAATATGTGAAAAATCACGAGTGTCGAAGCGCACGCTTCGTGAGCGTATACATGTGTGGTAATGTTATGCCAAAGTGCAGTGTAATAAATATCAAGGGATAATCACAGGTGTTTTTTTTAATAATGTGATTCAAATCAATTTCCAATGTATACTTTTTTAAGCAACTTATACTTTTTACGATAAGATTTATACTTTTTCGATATCCACTCATTGTATATATCTATATATTTTGTTCCGAAAATTCATCGTAGGTACAGAATGCCATGTGATGAATCAAGAATCGTGTCGGATGCTGTGCGATAAAGTGGAATCCTCTAGGATTCAAATTGGACCCGTACATTGGATTCCAATAGGAAATCCCGATTAAAATCTAATGTACGAGGGTGACATTTTAGCATAGGATCCAATGCGATGACCGATTGGGTCCCCTGTCAGGAAGATGGAACAAGTATGGGCATCCACTGGGATCTCTGCGGCAATTTCTGCCTAGGAAGTTGAAAAAAAAAACGATAACGTGTGAAAAACACGATTTATCGATCGTTCGTAATTTCCATCTGATCAATTGACAGCTATTTTCAATCATAATAGTACACGCGTGGATCAGAATTTTTTTTTTCAACCCTAACCTTTTCGCACTCGTCACGGCTAGTCGTTTCTTCAAAGCCAACTGACACAGCGCGCGTACACACGGGTTGCATTATTGCCTTTTCCCATTGCTCTATTCCCCCCCCCCCCCCCTCCACCACCCGCCCGCAGCTATATTGTTCTACACACTGTGTCACATCTCCCGCGTAGAAAATTAAATTCTCGTACAATATTGTGTTCCGTTGCGAGCTCGCAAGAAACGCTTTGCGTGCGTGAAACTCTTTGCCAGAGATCCGTAACAATTGCCGCTCTTCTGTATATTAAAAAGGGGCGCATACTCCGCGTTGCGTTGCGGGTGGAACGAGAAAATAATGATAAAAACGCCCGGAGAAAAACACACACTGGCAACGTCATATCAGCCCAGATGGTACGTACTCCCCTTTTAGCATGATACATACACCCATGTGTGCGCATATATATATATATATAGCGAACCGGAAATGAATCTCGTCGACGAGGAGAGGCCGATACCGGAAGAAATTCCGAGCTCGCAGTCTTCAGAGGGAAATAAAGCGCGAGTGAGAGGGAGAGGGAGGGAGAGAGCAAGACAGAGAGGGAGAGGGAGGGAGAGAGAAAGACGAGAGGGAGAGGGAGGGAGAGAGAAAGACGATAAGAGAGAGAGAGAGAGAGAGAGAGAGAGAGAGAGAATCCACGACAGCAAAGAGAAAGAAATGATGCTGTCGTTTCCAATCGTCTCCCTCTCTTCGTCTCTCTACCTTTCGCTCTCCCTCTCTCTCTCTCTCCCTCTCTCTCTGTCTCTCTCTCGTTTCGTTCGATTTTCTCGAGCTCCGATCACTCCACGTCACCGAAGCTTTTTCTTACTCTTATTTCCACCTTAACCCTGGGCTCTTTCTCTCTCTCTCTCTCTCTCTCTCTCTCTCTCTCTCTCTCTCCCCCTTCCCATCCCCCCTCTACGCTCTATTTCTTTCGTCCCAGTAAGAAGATCGCACGAACTACCACGTAATTTCCCTGCGAAAGATTGTGTACTCCGCAGGATCAAAGGGCTTAATGAATCGATGTAGGATATTACGTGTTACGAGGGTTGGCGAGAAAAAAAAAACGAGACGCGAAATATCGAGAAAGGGAGGCGGGAGGGATGGTTTTCAGGAATCTTCAGCAGCGGCCGCGTCTGTCAACGAGGGAAAAAGGGAGGAAGAAAATTCGAACAAACTTCACCGCCAGGCAGTGCAAGGGGACGGCGGTGGAGAAAGATGGGAGGGGGAGGTAAAGGGATTCACCACACCGAACCGAAGAAAACGCGAAAAAGTTCGGTCTGATCCGCACAGTTTTGTTCGGGGTAGCGATGAAGCAGACGAGAAGGAAGAAAAGGAGAGTAAAGAAAAAAGACGATAAAAAAAAGGTAAATCCGGCACGTGACTTTTTTCTCCGTCTTCTTGCTTCCATTTCTTCGGAATTTTTTCCCCCTCCCCTGATCCCTTTCCCCGTTTCTTTCTCTATATCCCCAGTCACGTAATTTCCTCGAGCGGCTTCAAAAGAGAGAAGGAGAGAGAGAGAGAGAGAGAGAGAGAGAGAGAGAGAGAGAGAGAGAGGGAGGGAGAGAGAGAAGCACGTTGGTCTCGTCGACGATAGACGTTTGGATTCATGTTGCTCTGGCAACTGGTCCAAGGTGAAAGAATAGCCGGAAGAAACGTGCGCCCGTATCCTCCCGCTCACCTCACCCCCTTCACCGCTCAACCGGCACCATCGAGAAAGTCTCAAGGGGGATGAGTTTTCTTAACCTCCGGGTCGTTTCATCGCGAGAGAGTACGCGTCGCCATGACGACCGCCGTTAAGACGCTTTTTGCACAAGTGTGTGCTCTCGGCATCCCGTATACCCTTATATACATATCTACGTACAACATCGATATCTTTTCAATCATCTTTCGATTCGTATTTGCATCAGAGAACGACGAAAATAATCATTTTTCGATCAACCGAAGGATTTTTTTCCGTTTACACGATTTCTCTTCTGACGCGATCATATGCATAGGTTTTTTTTAAACCGATGCCACAATACGATACTTTTCCGGAAGTCATCCCGAGCATTCGCCATTGACTACAGAGATCGAGGAAAAAGGAAAAAAATGGAATTCGGTAGCAGACATTTTCCTATTGTATTTCGAATACGTTCGAAGTTTGAACGAACGATCGGGTCCTTTCGAAGGCCACGAGACCAACGATCGATTGTTCAATCGTTGCACTCACGCGTCTTGTATCTAACGCTTGGACTATTTTTATACACCCATACGTCTCGGTCTATAGTCTATTGAGGGGAGAAATCCCTTTAGACGCCCGAAAATAAGTCATTTTTCATGAATTTTTTTAACGTTGATGAAATAATCGCATCGTTTAAAAATTTAACACTTGAAAGTTGTAATAAGATTATGTCAGCATTTTCAAATGATGCCATTATTTTATCATTAAAAATGTGGAAATTACAACCTTTAAGTGTTAAACATTTTTTTTAACAAACCAAACAGCGTTGGTGTAAGGTATTCCGTTAGGCGTTTTTTGAAAAACTGTTCATGTCATAGTTAAAAATGTTATTGATTGATCTGGCTGGCATTTTATTTCAGCCAGATAACATTACTGGAAGCCACTATAGCATTATTGGAAGAATATTCCTATAAAAATATAAAAAAGTATAGGATTAAAAATTAAGTAGGCTTTGTAATCAAATTTTCATATTTTTGACCATTTTCTTGACAATTTTTACCCCATAAAGGTAATTTATTTACGCGATAACCTCAAAACTTTGGGTATATCCTTTCAATAATGTTGTAGTGAGAAACCTCCCAAATTTTGAGCCAGATCGATCAATAACGTTTTGAGCTATGACATGAGCAGTTTTTCAAAAAAACGCCTAAAGAAATACCTTATAAAGCCGCCACTTTGTTTTGTTTAAAAAAGAAAACATTTTCTTTAACACTTGACAGTTGTAATAAGATTATGTCAAAATTTAAAAACGATGCGATTATTTTATCACCTTTAAAAAAATTCATGAAGAATTACTCACTTTCGAGCGTCCAAAGGAATTTCCCCCCTTAAGGCTAGTCTGGAAATCTGTAAAAATCTATTTTTTTGCCTTTTTCTAAAAGTATACACTATTAAGAATGTGTTCTCAAAAGGAAATGTCAAAATACTCTATTTTCACGCCAACGAACGAGACCAGAATAGGATCGACCAATTGGAGCTACGAACTTTAGAAACTTTTAAGGAAGCTAGAAGTGCTTGCGGAGAAGGACGAGCTTCAGAAAATCATCATTTCGAAGTCGAGGAAGGCACACTTTACGAGGCAGGAATGGCCGATTAATATAACGTAAGTGTAACATGCCATTATACCACTTAGATAGTTGCGGTTGTCGGAAACTGTACTCAAAACTTTAAACGCTTTATTCTTGGAACTACTTTTTTCAAGCTGGCTGACATAAAGTCTCGAGTTCTATTCAACCGATTGACGTCAAATTTGATATGGACCTTAAGGATGTATCCCTCTATCGTTCCTACCACGAGCATTGCGAACTTATTATTTTTACCATTTGAAAAAAAATTACAAACTTTGAAAGAAAAAGGGCGGGAAAATTTACTTTTTTTTAGACAGTCGCCATTCAATTTTGATTTTCTCTTCAGTACCTGCCATAATGGCATTCTTATTGGTAAATAAAGTTTGTTTTATTTCTCTTTCAGATGAATGGGAACTTTGGAATTATGTCAACCGCCTGAACCCTTTTTTCACGACTATATTTAGAAGCTTATAACTTTAAAAACATTATTGTAAGTCTTTGAAACATCAATAAAATTAGTGTAAAAATGGATGGTAATTTTGTTGTTTTGTTTAATATATCTCGCCCGAAAAACGTCCGAAATTTAGGCATCTAGACTAGAAAACTGCCTTACTGGAGAAATAAATAAATAAGTAAATAGATGTGTATACATATATAAAGATATATATATACACTACCGGCCAAAAGTTTCTGGACACTTCAGATAATTGCACAATGACATTAGAATAATATAATTATTTATACAGAGCTATGTAATATATTCGTAAAATAATCGATGGAATGAACTATATTATTCTAACCTTATTTGGCAATTATCCAGTGATGGAAAGTTTTGCAATTATGCGAAGTGTCCGAAAACTTTTGGCCGGTAATGTATATGAATAAATATTTATATATATACGAATAAACATATATGTTAGTACACTTTATGGTGAATCTAAGGTTAACTAATAGCAACAATAAAGTTTGTCGGGCCAGTGTAATTTTTCCATTCTGCGTTCGAATAATTTTCCTGAGAGAAATCATTTTATTCGAATCAACGTAATGCTTCACATTCAGAGTATTTTTCTTTAAGCAACTATGTTTTCATTAAGGACTGATCTAGAGTTGATCAAACTTTGAGAAATGGAAAGAAATTATTTATATAATTATAATAATGTATATGGGGCATTCCATACCAATTCGACCTGGGTCTGACCCTCGACCGCTCAAATCTGGTTCCCGACTTTTCCTATCATTACTCTCACTCTATCAAGCAATTACAATTTTTTCCAGATTTTTCAAAATAAAATTGAGCGCGTCATGAATTTTTGATTTTTTTTTAACACCTCGATGGCCGTAATCGAAAAATCTGAAAAATTCCTAAAAATACAGTGTCAGATATTAAAAATGTTGGTGTAAAATTCATAACGTCTGGGCTTTTGCTTCAACCCCTAATTAGGGTTTTTGTCAACCATGATAAAAAAAATTGAAAATTACAAAATACACTTTAGAAAAATCGGAGAATTTTTTTTAATCTGGTATTATGCATACAAAATTACGAGAAACCGTCTACAGTAAATTGACCTCTGCTTCTTATTTTTTTCATTTTTTTTGCTCAAAAAGGTAAAAAAACGGGTTGAAGCAAAAGCCCAGACATTATGAATTTTACACCAACATTTTCTATATCTGACACTGTATTTTTGGGCATTTTTTCACATTTTTCGATTACGGCCATCGAGGTGTTCAAAAAAAATTCAAAAATTCATGACGCCCTCAAACTTATTTTGAAAAATCTGAAAAAAATTGTAATTGCTTGATAGAGTGAGAGTAATGATAGGAAAAATCGGGAACCAGATTTGAGGGGTCGAGTCAGACCCAGGTCGAATTGGTATGGAATGCCCCATATATACATATATATAAATATATATGACAAGCTATTCGATCGATCGTTCGCATCGAATAGACCAGATGGATTTGACATTTGCCGATGCAGGCGAAAGACCGAGAGAGTGCACCACAGGGAGTGAGACGAAAACAGGAAGGCAGGGAAAGCGGGAAAGAAATAAATTGCCGGGCAGACGAAAATGGCTGCCCGTACAGTAAGCTTCTTAAAAAAATCTGGGCGAATGTAAAGTGCAGTTTTCCTGCGAGAGATTTGTAGGAAAAAGAACATCATTTTCTTTTTAACACCATCCTTTTGCACTCACGCTACAACGAGAAGACCTCGTCATTAGAGTGGGCACTTAGGCAACGCGTACATGTTCCAAGGGTGAGAAAGTAAAGAGACTTACGAGGAACATAACTTAAGTGTCTGCCTTCGATTTTGTTGAAATTCATATATATTATAAAGCATTAAAAACTATTCGACGCGTATGTTTTTTTATCGACGAAAAAACAGCTTGGGGAGCGGGGGGGTGTCCACCCCTCAAAGAAAGGCGTGTCTCCCTTAATCATGTTTTTTTCATTGCTTATATAATGAATTTTTCATCGCTTTACATTAGAAGAATTTTGGTTTCAGTGTCATTCAGATCGGTGGACTGCTTATGGGTGGAACTGCAAAATCACTCCTCAACGCGATTTTCTTCAAGGGGTGGTTTCTGCCCTTAAATTCGTTTTCGTCGGCGACAAAAAAAAACGTGTGTAATAGTTTTTAATGTTTTATGACATACATGATTTTCAACAAAATCGGAAGCGGACACTTAACCCTTCGTTGACGCACTTACAAGGAACATTACTTAAGTGTTCGCCTTAGATTTTCTTGAAACTTTTATATGTGATCAAGCATTGAAATCTATTAGACACGTATTTTTTGTTATCGGCGGAAAAATTGTTTTAAGGGGGGAAACCACCCCTCAAGGCAACGCGTGTCGAGGGGTGGTTATGCAGTTTCACCCACAAGCAGTCCATCGATCTGAATGAAACAAAAACCGAAATTTTTCTAACGTAAAGCGGTGAAAAATCCACTATAGAATAATTTTTTTAAATTAAGGGGTGACACGCCTTTCTTTGATGGGTCGTTTCCTCCCTTAAAAACGTTTTTCCGCGTATAAAAAAAAAATACGTGTGCAATAGTTTTCAATGCTTTATCACATATATTTCAACAAAATCGAAGACGGACACTTAAGTGATGTTCCTTGTAATATCAATTCCACCCGAATAGTACTTTATCCACCTGCCATGAAAAACCCTTCCGTCGGTTTTCATTCAAAAAAATCAGGAATACACTTTAAACCTTTCTCAATATGTCTGCATAATAAAAATTGGAAAAATATCAAATTAAATCGTTTGAAAAAATTATCTTACCAAAAATGTATTCGCGTCAAAATGACCCAGTGTGTCAACGTAGGACTAATCCTACGTTGACACACTGGGTCATTTTGACGCGGATGAATTTTTGGTACGATGCTCATTTTTCCAAAATTGAACATTTCCGTTAATTTTTTCAAACCATTTAATTTGATATTTTTCCAATTTTGTGATGTTCCTTGGCAAATTCAAGAGCGACAAAACGATTTTTTACAAATACTTTTTTATTTCTCTTCCCAGCCTTCCGTCGCTGTAGATTAAATTATTTATAAAAACGGTGCCTATTTTTATAACATAAATATTCTCGGCGCGAAAGAAGCAAGATCTTCGAATTTAGCAGGCAGTACAAGTGAGGGGAAGTAGTCGTCATTTTTACACGTTTTTTTTTATTATTTCGAGCGTGTTTTCCGTGGGTCCGAATTTTTCATGAAAAGTCTACCTTAACAGGAGAGTGCATGAATATTCGAAAAGGCAAGAAGAGCGAAAAAAAGCCGAAGCGACGGTTGGTAAGGTCTGAGCAAATATCAAATTACCTTGTCAGGCCTGAGACGTCTCCCGATCACTCGGTCGTGAGTCACGTCCCTCCTTTTTTTTCTTCCTTCCCTTCCCTATACCACGTTCATTGCAATACCGAAAATTCTCGGGGCGACACATTTTTTTTTATCCCTCGCGACCTTCTTCTTCTCGTCATTTCCAACGACGATCACTCAAAGCCACAAACGCTTCTTTCGCTTTCCTCCCACTCGCTCGCCCTCTCACTCTCCTTACTCTCCTTCAATGTACCCCCGCAAGCGGTGTAAACTTTGCGGCAGAGGCCGCTTGAATAATGAGATCGAAGCCTTTTCGCTCTTTTATTACCGCGTCCTCGTGGCGATCGGGCTCGCGAAATTTTTCATTGCCCTCCAACGAAAAGAGAGAGAGAGAGAGAGGGAGGGAGATAAATGTCACGGCGAATCGGCCGTCGCGATCGCACCAGCACCAGCCGCATATCCGGAAACGTACGGCCTAATTTTTTTTCTTTACATTTGTAACGCACATAAAATTGAAAAAAAATGAAGAAAAAAAAATCGAAGAAGAAAGTTCACGAATTAATTGAGATGGTCGAACGACACTCGACTTTTATCGATTTCTCACCAATTATTATTATCGAACAATTTATTATCTTGGAATTATAAATATGATCGATAGATCGTCGTATAATCGTTTTATCGTTATTTTCCATTATATCGTTTTATAATTATTTTCCCATATATCATTTTATCGTCATTTTCAATTATATCGTTTTATCATTATTTTCCATTATATCGATTCCTCGCAATTATTTTCATTATTCGACATAACAAAAAGCTCGTCACGTAACTTCCCACGAGATCATATCGAACCAGCACTTCAATCAACTTTTTCTTCTACCAGCGTAAAAAAGAAACTACAGAAACGATCGTAACGAGCGAATGAGTGAATCGGGAAAGAAAAAAGGAAGATAAAAATCGTCGAACTGACTCGTCAGAGCGGAAAGACGACGAAAACGCGGCGCGAGACTGAAATTCGGTCGTCGTCGTCGTCGAGTCGACGGTAAAACCGCGTGTGATGATGCCAGTAGATAGTGCTGTGTTCGTCGCGGCGAAAAAGCGACGGCGGCGCTCTTCGTCGGGACGCCCACCACCTGTGGTTACACATACACATCCCCTCGATCGCCAGCCTGCGCTTTTCTCGATCTCTCGTTCTGTCTTTCAGCAAAGTTCAACCTCCATTTGCTCCATACACACGTACTCGCATGCTACTAATGCTCGCACGTAGTTCATTCGACGCGAAATAAAATGATGTCACATTACGTGTAAGGTACTTTTTTTTATATCGGTCACAATCTGCAATTAATGCATATTCGCTTTTACGAAATACACACAAAATATGAAAAGTTGGAATATACAGGGCTGGCCAAAAGTTTCCCCTCGCCCCTGATTTAAGGGGGCTTCTCACTTCAGACGCTAAAAAAAGTCTATTTTGATTTTTTTTAAAGGTTTATATTATAGATATTGATACAAAAGTTGTTACACCAAATAAATACACTTTCGAAATACAGTTAACATTTTTTTTAATGTGTTTATGTAACCCAAAATCTTTAAACGTATTTTTCTCGAAACTACTGAACCGATCCTTACGAAATATTAACCACATATTCTTTACAACTATAGCTATAGCGCATATCAAAGATTTTTTTAAATTCCGATACTTACTATTTTTTGGCCTAAAACTGTGAAAAAAGGGTTTTTTCGAAAAATGTCCGCCATATTGTTATTTTTGCATATATAAAAAATCGTATGATATTAGCTATGGCTATTAACATACCGAATGTGAAACCGTTTGATTTATTTGTTTCGGATGATCCATCTCCGAGATTTCATTAACAGCGCAGACCTACCATTTTTTAGGACATTTTTTTAACTACCATTTTCGTCAATAAATAGTCACTTAAATAAATATATTTTGAAGAAAAATGTATTTTGAAAGAGTATTTATTAAAGGGTAAGGCCACAGTAGAATTTTCAAAAAATCGATTTTTTTCTCGCTAAAACGGTGCTTTATCATCGTAAGAATAAGTTACTATTCGATTTATAGCAAGAACATTTTTTTTTCACCGACTTTGAGCGTACAACGTAAGCCCACCTCTGGCACGGCCATCGAGTACCTAAAACTTCAAACGCGTTTTTCTCGAAACAGCTTTTTTCCAATTGGCGTGACAAATAACTTCAACAATTTTCAATCGATTTACTTTAAATTTAAAAGTTATGTTCCTAATTGTATTTCGCAGAGAAGTATGCAAGGAATTTCTGATGAATCGAAAACTTTTCATTTTATGAGCAGTTTCATACGAACTTTTGAATAAAACAACGTTTTTAAATTCCGTACGTACTTCTCTAGGTATTCTAATGTAGATGGACGAGAATTTTTGGTTTTCGTTTTAGGTCCAAAAATTGTGGATGCTAAATGTCACGCCGTGGAGCGCCTAAAAAAAAGATAACAAAAGAAAATATTAGTAGTCGGCCATTTTGTATATAAAAAAAATTCTAACTGCTTGATATTCATACTAAATAGATGTGTAATTAATTTTATGAGAAAATCACTTTTTCATACGAAAAAAACCGTAAAATTCGCACACGATTTTATACCCGTTACTGTAGCCTAACCCCTCAAGTGTAACAACTTTTATATCAATATCTATAATATAAAACTATCGAAAAATTGATGACAATAGCCTTTTTAGCGTCTAAAGTGAGAAGACCCCTTAAAAAACGACGATTCATTACTAACTGGAATTTCGCATGTTTACAGTATACAAGTAATACGAGGGAAGGGGAACTTTTGGCCAGCAGTGTATTTTATTTTTCGATTCTATTTATAGAAAATGTAAATGGAGTGAAAATAAATAATCTTGCTTGTCATTATTGCTCTCGCTAGGAAAAATGAAATAAAGTGGACGCGTAAAAAGGGAAAGTACGATGAAATTGATAATTGGAAAAAATTGCTCTCGCTGTATGAGTGATCCGAAAAATCTGAAACTTGGAAAAAATGCTTTTTTTCAGACTCAGTAGCGTACCGGAAAAATTTGAAAAGTAGCAGTGGGTAAGGACCAAACATAGGCCAGTCTGGTTTGGAATGTCTCGCGTACATATATCTGTGTGTGCATGTGAAATTTATATAGGTATGTATGTATGTATGTATGTATGTATGTGTATGCATATGTATATATGCACATACATATATATGTATTTATATATGTCTGAGTGAAGCGAAGAGAAACTTTGGCGCGTGTATTAGCGACTCGCTGAGGACAGTGAGAGAGCGACGAGAGTCTATTTCGGTTAACCGTCGACAATGGCGTCGACGAAACGTCGATAGACCTAAGGATAGACTGGGGAAATTCATGTAAAAAATTTTTGTCACTCGTTCCATTAGTCGAATTGCTTATCCGTTGTTCTTTACCGTCAGTTCGCGCCTAATAACGGCCTCGATTAATTTATTGACAAACGAATTATTTCTTTCGCGTTCTAGTAGTATTCTGTACAGGCGTTCCACGTTACTCCGGGAAAATTTATCATCGCTAATTTCTATTGCCGATAAAAATATTCATATTCATAATCATATAAATATTTTTATTTTAAACTTGATTTATATATACACACACACACACACACACACACACAGACACACACACACACACACACACACACACACACACACACACACACACACACACACACACACACACACACACACACACACACACACACACACACACACACACACACACACACGCACACGCACACGCACGCACGCACGCACACACACACGCACGCACACACATGTGTGTATATATATATATATATATATACAGGGTGTCCCTCTTATCTCTGCCACCCGAAATAACTCAGTAATTATCGACGTCACAAAAAAATGCTCCAGACAAAAGTTGTACGGGGTGAAGGGGGCCGTCAAATGGGATGATTTTTTTTTATTTCGGCGGAGGCGCTGACGCGCAGTAAAGGTCACCTCCACTTTTTTAAATGAAATAGTACATTTTTTAACCATCTTGTGGAGCACCTCAAGCCGCATAAAAAACATTAGGGACTCAAAGTCGTTCAAGGTGATCCAAGGTCACCTATTAAAATGAAATACAAATCTAAATATCTCGGATCACTACCAAATATTTGGTAGTGTTCCGAGATATTTAGATTTGTATCATCGATACTGACCTTGAATGACCTTGAACGACTTTGCCGCCCGAATATTTTTTTGCGGCTTGAGGTGCTCCACAAGATGGTCGAAAAGAATGTACCATACCATTTTAAAAAGTGCAGGTGACCTTCACCTTGCGTCAGCGCCTCCACCGAAATAAAAAAATTGGTCGCATTGGCCCCCTTCACATTGTACAACTGTTGTCTGGAACATTTTTTTGTGACGGCGATAATTACCGAGTTATTTCGGGTGACAGAGATAAGAGGGACACCCTGTATATATATTTATTTTAATATATTTTCAATGTACCATCAATAATATAATTATTCAAATATTTTTATTTTTAACTTGATTTATGTATATCTATATATATATATATATATATATATATATATATATATATATATATATATATGTATATATATATATATATATATATATATATATATATATATATATATATGTATTATTTTGTATGGATGAACAGAACTTTTTAAAGAATCGCTCGTCCGTTTCACAACACATAAAAACGCATCCAAATAAATGAAAAGTAAATTCATTCTTGGTTGGCCGTCAAATATTCGACCAGAGTCCGATTTTTTTGTTAATCCGCAAGTGCGCAAAATAAAGAATCAGAAAAAAGTATTCACAAAGGTGACTTCGATGTATCAAGGAGAGTTAAAATGGTCAAAAGTATTCTCACTGATTTCGTGAAGTTTAACAAATTCCATTCGACCAAAAAAAAGTGACATTTTTACCACATTATTTTTGGAGTCATGCAAGGTCGATTTTATTATAAATGAGAATCTTTCCATGAAGCAAAGAAACATTTGTCAAATTTTCCACTTAATTTTTCTCCCAGAACTCTTCTTCTCTCTCGTTCTCTTGCTCTTTCTGTTTCTCTCTCTCTCTCTCTTTCTCTCTCTCTCTCTCTCTCTCTCTCTCTCTCTCTCTCTCCCTCTTTCTCTCGCTCGCTCTCTTCATACAAATCGCCTCTGACGTCATACTCGTTCGGACGTGTATCTCAGCGATGATCGTTAGCGACATGTGCGACACTTGTTCGGGATGTTCGAGCACTCAATCTCACTCAAAACATCGCTGGTCCGGCCGTGTGCTCATCCAATTCGTCGTTTCGCGGGCGCATCGCAACGAGGTTTATAGCTCCGAATGATCTCCGAAATGTTGAATTTCGATAAATAAAAAAAGGCGACTAAAGTTGTGCACGAGCTTGCCGACGTGTTAATCGAGTGCAGTCGTATAGTCCCGAGTAATTGATGTCACGCGTACGCCGAGAAAAATTATTCGTTTCAATCAACAGAATGCGGTACATTTGACTTATTTTTATTTGAGGCAACTGTAATTTTATTTACTTTTACCAAAATATCGGTAAAACTCAAGACTTAAAGAGATGGTTATAATTCAAGCGTACCTGTCACTCCAAATAATCCCTCATAGTGTGTTTATTTCAGAAAAATGGTTAATTTCAGGCAGCATTTTAATGTGGAATCTTGAAAAAATCGATCTTTTTTTGCATTTTGCTCTTGCTCTTAAATCAGGAGCCTGAATTAGAAGGTCCAAAAAGGCGTGTTGTCGGGAATTTTTTTAGAAGGGAACAAACAAGTGAGCTCAGTAAACATATTTAAAATGTATGAAAACTATTTCAACATGAAACAATAAATGACTGCAGGTCTATCAGCCTATTCCATGTAATTTTTAACTGAACCAAATAAACCAATAAAATTTTCAATTTTCATATATTTTCTTCTGGGTGAATTCAGAAAAAGCTGAAAAAATCGTGAAATTGTAACTTTTCTCAAGTTTGCAAAAAAAATGTGTTATAAAAAAACACTTTAACGTGCTATAAAAAATATTTGAAAAGACTTTTTCAATGACTTTTTCATTCACTTAGAAGAGATTTTCATACTGAAGAAACGAAACTTTGGTTTGATTCAATAGGTCGTTTAGTTTTTTTTGCTATCACGCCCGCCAGTTCGGAAAAATCGTGAAAATGAATACTGGAGAAAACGCGCTTCAAAGTTTTCAATAGGATAAAATATCAATATCAAATATCAATCGCTTCTCTGCTTTTGGCCTTGTATCTTCGAAAATATTTACAATTGACCGGTGTAACTTTGTAAATATATTCTGAGATAGTTTATCTATCGATTCGAGCAATGTAAAATAAAGAAGTTTTCGAATCTTCTAATTTAGGCTCCTTACGCCTTAAGCATATGTCCTCAAAAGGAAATTTCGAAATTCACAATATTTACGCCAATACACGAGACCAGAAAAGGATCGACCAGTCGGAGTTACGAACTTTAGAAGCTTTAAGGAAGCTTGCTTGCAAAGAAGAACGGGCTTCAGAAAATTATCAATTCGAAGTCGAGAAAGGCACACTTTACGAGGCAGGAATGGCTGATTGATATAACGTAAGTATAGGGTGTCTCAAAATGACCTGACATTTTTATTTATTAATATAACGTATTATTTATTTGAAAAATACGAATATTTTTATTTTAAGGGGCTACACCAGTTACACTTTCAAAAAATCGATTTTTTGCCTTTTTCGACAGTTTATACTTTCAAGTTGGCATTATTTTTCGTTCAGATGAATGGGAGTTTTGGAATCATGTCAATCGCCTCGACCCTTTTTTTCACGGCCATAGGCATTGAGAAGCTCATTGAGATTTCATTTTTTTTGTAAGTTCTTGAATTATGAATAAAAAGACTGTTAAGAAAAATAAATGGTAAAAATATTTTTTGTTCTCTTTTCTCAACCCTGAGAAAATACCCGAAATTTAGGCCTCTAGACTAGAATACTTCCTTAATTCACAAAGTGCTTGTATTGGTTTATTTATTCATTTACTAAATTATTCATTAGTTTTTAATTTTATCTTCGTAAATATGCTACAAACATCGACTCTTTTGAATTTTGAGTCTTCATCTCCGACCTGACATTTCGTGGTGACGGGCTCCGAAATTTTATCCACCCCCACCAACAGCAAAAATATTCGTTGACGAAATAAATAAGGTTATCCAATTTGAATAAAGTGAATTATTATAATCACACATACATTTTTGCAATCAAAGCAACATCCTTCTTCACTCAATGAAACATGTCTTCAAGTTAAACATATCATTTTATCGGCATTGATTTTTTTTTCAAGTTTATTCAACGTGAATGAAATTTCTCTCGAGTCAAATGCACAATTATTCTCAAAGTCGGTTCTAATCGATTGAAACATCCAGTTGAGGTAAATATATCATTCAATTCAGTACCAAACAAAAGTCTGGTAAGTCGAGATTCAAACGAAAATTCACTTTATCCAAACAAACGATTCTTCCCGGTGTATCTATAATTATACGTAGCAGGCTCGTATTTGGCGTCAGTGCAGCATCCGAGTGAAAAAAAATAGAATCGTAAGAACGTTACGACGTCACGAATTTAAATGTTCTCGGCGTTGCGCGTTCCGATGACAAGCTTACACGTTGTAACATCGCAACGCTATTCCCTTTCTCGTCTCTTTGACGTTTCGTCCATATGCTCTCAAATTTACCGCGGTTTCAATTCGGGTTTGACATTGTTGTTTATTTTAAAGCCCCGTGTGCTTATTGATACGGGAGCGTCAATGAAGAGCGAAGAAAGGAGTGGCGGGAGAGAGAGAGAGAGAGAGAGAGAGAGAGAGAGAGAGAGAGAGAGAGAGAGAGTTGGCTTACGCAAAAGTTTAATGAATGTATATTTTTTTTACCGCGTTCTTCTACTGACTTCCTGTTTCATGTTCATCCTCGTCTTCCCCGGAGTCACCGCACAGAGAGGCGCACGAGAAAAAGGAAAGAGTGAGAAATGCGAGAATCATCATCAGTATCGCGCGGTACACGCTGTGTACCGCGCAAAAGAAACTTTCCTTATTTTGTCCGCGACGACCTTAAAGATTTATTTTGTTGGGGCGAAATTTTTAATTTTTTAATCATGCTGTATCGAAAGGAGCCAGTAGTACAATCGTTCTGTCGCTGAAAAACCCCGTTATCGGAAAAAATTAGAAGGCCAGTTTTTAGACAGGTTGACAAAATTAGAAGAAGGCTAGTTTTTTGACAGGCTACATTACTGTAGGTGCCACGGATGCTAAATCCATGTTTCCTAAAAATCGGGGTGCAGGGTTTTTTTAAAGGGGATGAAGGGTGATGGGGGTGGATTGATGGCAAACTACAACCCCTACGAGGTTGAGACAAAATGTTCAAAAAAATCCGGTCTTTAGTTTTGGCCACAGCGCCGAATTCGTGGAAGTTCATTTTGGGGGTGAAATTTAGAAAAATCAGTTTTAATGCAATAAGTCTTTAGAAAAACTTCGTACACTTTTTGTTCAAATGGGAACATTGTAGCCCTTAAATAGACGCGTCGGTCGAGTATTTAATCATCACTCTTCGATAATATCTCCAACCCCAAAAAATTGATGAAATACAAAATAAATGGTTTATTGAATAACTCAAAAACAATCGATTTTTTGGGCATGGTTTAAACGTACGAAATGTAGAGAATAATTTTCTCTATATTTCCGTTTCTATGGACCACCCTTGAATTTTAATTTCCCAACCCCTCTGGGGGGTTGAAAATTCAAAATGAAATTCTGGGAAAACTATTGACCGCACGAATTCGCAGCCGCGGAATAATTTGTAGCTTGATCCCTCAGCTACATTTTTGTCCACAGCGCCAAACTCATATCTCTTTATTTTCGGTCAATAGTTTTTCCGGAATGTCATTTGGAATTTTCAACCCCCGAGAGGGGGTGGAAAAAGCAAAATTCAAGGGTGGTCTATAGAAATGAAAATATGGAGAAAATAATTTTCTACATTTCTTATATTTTAACCATCCTCGAAAAATCGATTGTTTTTGAGTTATTCAATAAACAATTTTTTCTTGATACTCCAACATTTTTTTGGGGGGTGGAGATATTATTGGAGAGGGATGATCAAATACTCGATCGACCCGTTTTTAAGGGCCACAATTTTCCCATTTGAACAAACATTTTATGAATTTTTCCCAAAGAGTTATCGAATTAAAACTGAATTTTCAAAACCTCACCCCACTTTTTCAACTCCAAAATGAACTTCCACGACTTTGGCGCTGTGGACAAAAATAAAGCCCGGATTTTTCTGAACATTTTGTTTCCCGGCGCCGACCTCGTGGGGGTTGTAGTTTGGCATTAATCCACCCTCATGCCCCTTCATCCCTAAAATGAAACCCTACACCTCGACTTTTAGGCAAACTTGGATTTAGCACCCACAGCACCTACAAAATCACCTGTCAAACAACCAGCCTTCTTCTAATTTTTTCCGATTCCAATATACAGCACGACTGTATTACAGTGGAGGAAGGAAGGTGTATTATATGGTCATGGAATAGCAAATTAGGTGTAAGTATGAAACGTTTCCTTTTATTCTCCCATAAACTTCAGATTAACTTTAAACGCGTTTTTCTTGAAACAAAGATTTTTAAGTTTGCGGAAGTGCTCCTACCTAGATGAGCAATCGTTATGAAATTTGGCAGGCACGTGTACAACGTCTTCATTAGTTGAACTGGAATTATTCAAACATTTTCAATCGTTTTTATTTTTTAACAAAAAACTGCAAAAATGTTTGGTAAAAAAACTAAACTTCCCCTTCGACTGCTCATAATATTTTTATTTTTCAATTTTTCTTCTTGATTCTAGTTCGCCTTATACACAATATTGTACAAAGTAAAAATATGTTTGATTTTTATGCTTCAGATCACCTGTTCAGGACTTAGGACTTCCGCAAGCGAAGAATACCATCGCGGACTGACATACGTGGCTCCTCCCACTCCCAGTACCATGTTTTGTCAAGTTTTGAAAAATATTACCATGTTCAATAAAGATCGCCATCAGTAAACATACCAAATTTCAACATTCTATATTAAATATTTTTTTGCATAAAAAATTGGTGAAAAATCGAACTTGTTTTGGCCTAATAAAGTATAAACTTCCCTTAAGGAGTTTCGGTGCAATTGACGAAACGTGTACCGTTTGATGCAACTCTGTACAGCAAATTCTTTGTCATATACTGAATGCAGGCTCAACATTTTATATCAATCGCCTACACCGTTTCTATAAAATTTACAATTGAAAAAATACTTTTCAACATAGAGAGATGCCTATGATGAGATAGCACAGGGAGTAGGGACATTATGACAATGATGACGAAATTGTCATATTGTACTGAGTTATTTGACGATTTTAATAATATTTTTAACATTTTTTCACACTCCTTCGTGCTAAAAAAAATCGATTTTTTTTGGCTTTCTCGACACCTCATACTTTCAAGAATATCCTGTGAAAATTTCAAGGCCGTACCTCTAATTTTTCATCTTGCATTTCATCTTGCAAAAATCGATAGTGAAATATTTAAACGCGTTTTTCTCGAAATGAGATTTTTCAAATTTGCTGACATTGTAACTCAAAGAGCAATTATCCGATTGATGTCAAATTTGAACTGACTACTCTTGAATGTATTTACTCCACAATGACGTAGGATATTTTTATTGGATGAAAAATGACGATTTGGCATTGAAAAAACGACCATTTTATAGGCAAGAAAACAGACTTTTTTCATAACTACTTTACAGGAAATGCCTTCGAGTTTAACGAATTTTTTTTCCATTTTCGGTTTCAGCTACTTAATCGGCCGGAATCATTTCAGCAGTGAAGGAACTTTTTTTGGGCTTTTTTTCTATGAAAAAATGATGTAATATAGGTCAAATATAACCAAATATATTCTTACTTTTACGAAACATTTAATTGAGTACTTTTCTTCCGAAAAAATCCCGAAAGTCACCCAAATTGTCAGCGTCCACACTGGTATATCCCCTTAAAGAGTGTTTTTTTTTTCAATTGTAAATTTCATAGAAACGGTGCAGACGATCGATTTGAAATTTTGGGGGTGCATCCACTATATGACAAAGAACTTACTGTACAAATTTGAATCAAATGGTAACATTTCGTCAATTGTCTCGAAACTCCTAAATACAAACACGCGTTTTTCTGCCTCGCGAACTTTATATAGAGAATTTCTAAAGATCTCCTCGCCCCTCTCCCGCTTTTTCTCTTCCTCTACTTGAGTGTCCCGTAATTTCCGGCTTCTTTCATAATTTTTTCACCTTCATCACTATCGGTTTTATCCTACACCACATTTAGCCACCCCGCTCCGTTGTTCTCATTTTCACGAGCCAGTTTTTTCATGACCCTAACCAGGAGTTTGAAAACTCACGCCCACGCGCAGCTTCCTCGAGGAAAGAAAATACCAGAGGTACGTTATTGTCTCACGGCTCGCGTAAAAAAAGAGAGTGGGGGGGTTGGGGGGGATGGAAGAGACTCGCTCGCACAGTTAATACATCTCGTAATATCCGAAAGAGTCTTTCGCGGAGCTCGTAGTTTCTTCTTCTTTTTCTCAACGACTTCATGATTTACGACAGTAACCTTCGCGATCGTATTTCTTGAAAGATCCGATCTTGGGAACTCGCTCGGAGTCTTCGAGCAGCTGTGGTAATCTTCGCTCGATTGTTTGATGCGTTTGGCCTCTGAATTTTGATTTTTTTGTCCATGCAACGCGTATACAGTGCGACGTGCGTTGGCGTAGGTTGGAAACGTGGCAATAGCTGAGTGGATTATTTCTAGAGCACTAAACACAATAAGAAAAATCGTGAAATTCGTGTCAACCGGATAAATGCTTTTTTTTCGGCGTTGATATCTTTGAAAAAACGGCTTAAGGAGTTTCGGGACAATTGCCGAAATGTCACGATTTTAAATGTTACGGTGTCAAAATGACCTGACAATTTAATTTATCAATAAAACGTATTATTTATTTGAAAAGTACGAATATTTTTATTCTGATAGATGGTACAAACATGGAGGTTATGTGCGGAACACGATATCCGATAAATGGCCGCCTCGTCCCTGTTTGCAAACGTTCACTCTTTTGACGAAATGTTCAATAACATTTTGCCATAATTGCGGACTAATTTCATTAATGGTGAGCTCGAGATCCGAAATAGTCTGTGCATCATTGGCATACACTTTTCCTTTCAGAAAACCCCAAAGAAAGAAGTCCAACGCCGTGAAATCGGACTTGTTTGACGGTCTCTGAAATGTTTTCACCATTTTTGGAGTGAATTTTCACAATTTCTATGCGTTGCTCGATCGTGTCAATCTCCATGACTAAACTTCAATACTTCCTGAAGCCATAATTGTCAAAGATTAGTATTCTATGGTCGCTACAAAAAAAAAATGGCGCGGAATTAAATATTTCAGGTCATTCTGAGACACCCTTAATTTAGTAATTTTTTTACATGAACTAAATACATCCTCCAAATTTGAAGGGATCTTCTCACTTTAGACGCTAATTAAAGGCTATTTTCATGAATTTTTATGATAGGTTTATATCACAGATATTGATATAAAAGTTGTTACACTTAACAAATACACTTTCGAAAAACATTCTTTTTAAATGATTTATTTGTGTCACTATTTGTAGACAAAAATGGTAGTAAAAAAATGTCCTAAAAAATTGTGGGTCTGCGCTGTTGATGAAACCTCGAAGATGGATCATCCGAAACAAAAAAATCAAACGGTTTGAGATTCAGTAGGTTAACGGCTAAAGTTTTTTATATATGTGAAAATAACAAAATGGCGAACATTTTTCGAAAAAAAAAAACAAAAACCTGTTTTTTCACCATTTTTGGCAAAAAAAAGTAAATATCAACATTTTTTAAAATCCTTTATATGCGTTATAGCTATAACTGTAAAGAATATGTGGTTAACATTTCATAAGGATCGGTTCAGTAGTTTCGAAGATTTTATCAACAAGCCGTCGAAAAACGTTGTTTCGAGAAAAACGCGTTCAAAGTTTGTTTGGGTTACATAAATACATTTTTAAAAACTTTAAAGGTATTTCGAAAGTGTATTTATTAAGTGTAACAACTTTTATATCAATATCTATAATATAAACCTATGAAAAAATTCACGAAAATAGCCTTTTTTAACGTCTGAAGTGAGGAGAGCCCTTAAATCGATCGTATACACCGTTTCCATAAAATGTACAATGGAACAAACACATTTTAACATAGGGTGGTGCCAGTGATGAGACAATATAGGGAGTACAGTATGACATGGATGACGAAATTGTCGTAATATACTGAGTGATTTAACAATTTTTTCATAACATCTTTAAAAAAATGTTCACACTATGCTATGCGTAAATCTACCATTCAGCGTAGGCTCATCGTTAAAAACTGTTTTTTCAATTATACATTTTATACAAACGGCGTAGATGATCGTTTAAAATTCGGAGAGTTCATTCAGAATATGACTAAGACTTTACTGTATAAATTTAAACAAATGGTAACATTTCGTCAATTGTCCCGAAACTCCTTGACGGACCACATCCACCTAGGTGGGTCAAAAAATTGCATTTCCAAAAATTATTTTCATTCGATAGTATCACCTTTTAGCTATATTTCCTGAAAATGTCATGTAAATGTTCCTAAAATTGAATGGGCTACAGCTTCTAACAGCCGGCCAGGGGAACGGTCGCAGTACCATACTTCGAACTTCAAACGCGTTTTTCTCGAAACACTGTTTTCAAAGTCGGTGGACATGATATCTCGAGAACCACTTGATGGATTGTTTCCAAATTTACAGGAGATATAAAAAGAAACATTCAAAGGTCGTTGACGATCTGACTTTTTCAAAATCAATCTCCATTTTTCAATAGTTACGTAGAAATGACGAATTTTTGCACATATTTTGTATGCCCGAGATTCAATGCGTTGCCACGTTGTCAAAAAAAATATTTACAAAATCGACGATAGTCAACGACTCGTATTCATTATTAACTTAAATAACCCGTTTGGTTTTTAGATTTCGAATGGACCGTTTAAGCTGAAGAGTGTCCACCGCCAAATGTCACGAAAAAAATGTAATAATCTGCCGGCGGCCATGTTTTTGTTGTATTTTTTAAAAGGCTCTCAATATATGTACCTTCGTGTTTCAAAAAATGCGTTTTTTTTTTCACCAACCGTTGCCCAGCAAAAAATCCGAAACTTGTCAATTTTTTTCAGCCCTCCAGGTAGATGTACCCCCTTAGTCCAACAGAAGAGTCGTCGATTTTCGCAGAGATGTTGCGAAAAAAATGCGCAAAGATTCGTAGCAACAAATAAGCCTAAACGAAGCCAAAGATCTACCAAATCTCGCAACTCCGACTCTCACTCTCCGCGTGACGTTTTTCTCCCCTTTCTCACGTTAACGAGCAAACTCTGCGCATCGGAAATTCTCTCGGATAAACGGATTAAGCTCGCGTGCTCGATGGTGTAGCTCGGAGCGTTCCAAGTTTATCTAACGTACCTACAACCCGCGAGGACAATGAGCGGAGGGTGGGGAGAAAAAAAGCGACATTAAAAGACGGAGAGAGCAAAGAGATGGAGGGAGGATGAGTGCCGTGCCTGTGGTGCCACGTGCCTTGTGCTGGAATTAAGGGTAGTTTTACCGTGAAAGAGTTTCCGGCGATTGAGGGCGCTGGAGTTGCGTGACTGTAGCTTCCAACCCAAGTTACATAGTATGTGTCACTTTGCCTGCTGTGGGTATACGCTATACGTAGATTTAGGAAGGGTGTATCGGCGAAGAAGAAAGGATTGTATAGGGTGAGATAGCCAGGGGGTGGAATTGCTCCTTTTTCACCCTGAACCGGGGGGGGGGGGGGGGGGGGCGATAGAGAGAAGGTGTACTCTCGAGGTGACGGTGGTCGACGAGACACTGTGAAGGGATCGACGTCGTTTCGCAACAACGGCTCCTTCCTGCCGTTGTACGACCGAATCGGTGTCTCATCCAGTTAGCTTGATAGCCAGCCACGAAGCATGGCTATTCACTCTCCCCTACACTCTCCTGCTCTCCTCCTCTCACCCACACACACACTCCCTCCACTATCTCGGTCTCTCTCTCTCACTCTCTTCTGTCCTATCATTTTGCCAACGAAGCTTGCACATTGTGCCTGATGGCTCGGAGCCCTGCTGTGTAGCTGCTTGCCGTGGAGCACGTTGAAAAGTTTTACCGGAGAGCCATTCGTAGTGGCGCGTTGCAGACACCTGTTTGACTACCACGCGGACAGGTCGACCAACACCGGGCTAGCCTAGTTTGAAGGTAACGTCTCTTCCACTCTCTTCTGCCCTCTTCCGGGAGCCTTCCGCAGATCGGATCGATGCTAATTGCTGAATTCCATGGGCATCCGCAAAAGTTAGGAATTCATAATTGAACGATACTGTACTTGTTGAGACTAAGTTTCTTTTAGTTTGCCATCGCGTGAACTAGTTGACGAGCAGTTTTGTACGAGGATCGTTAATTGGTGCGGCAAATAAGATCGGCCTTAAGTGTTGAGAATTGAGCTAAGGGTGTCGAAGACATTCTTTTGGTGCTTCATTCTAACTGAGTCACATTTTTCATCGAACGATCTGGTCTCACAAGGGATTACAACTCTGTTGGGATTTTTCACCTCCACTGAATAGCATAACGAAAGGAAGACCCAAAGTCACTGATGCTAATTGCTGCATTCCATGGGCATCCTCGAAACTTAGGAATTCATCATTGAACGATACTGTACTTGTTGAGACTAAGTTTCTTTTAGTTTGCCATCGCGTGAACTAGTTGACGAGCAGTTTTGTACGAGGATCGTTAATTGGTGCGGCAAATAAGATCGGCCTCAAGTGTTGAGAATTGAGCTAAGGGTGTCGAAGACATTCTTTTGGTGCTTCATTCTAACTGAGTAACATTTTTCATCGAACGATCTGGTCTCACAAGGGATTACAACTCTCCGTTGGGATTTTTAACCTCCACTGAATAGCATAACGAAAGGAAGACCCAAAGTCACCGAATGGCGAAGCCCACCAGGATTTATACCGTGAGAAAATCAAATTGTGTGAATAAACGTTTGAAAGTGACTTCTGCTTCGCCAGAAATGTCACTATGTATCCTGTTCAATTGTCCCATAATCATCGGCAAGCGTTCCCGATGACACCAAAGGCACTTTCCGGATTTCATTGAGTTAGTGTCCCAGTGACGAAGATCCCGATGTGCTCTCCGATGAGTTCTCCTACCGGGAGCAAGCAGAATCTGATATACGATTCACCCTCATTCAACGAAATTCCCGGAAGAAACAATCATTCCTGCCGTGTATTGCCGAATAATTATTTAGAGGGGTCGTCAAGCAGAAGCATGCGAAATGGACAATACTCCTAAGGAGTATCGATTGGTCGGAGAACTATAGAGGTGATCCGTTAACGTTGGGCGGATCGGAATGGCCTCAGGGGAGAGATCTAGTTGGGAGACACGATCCGTTGGCAGAGCCCTCAAGGGCTCATTCCCAATGAGATCATGGCCACGCGTGTAGCTCGCAATGGTCTCGCGTATCCCGCCAAATTAATGTTTGTCCAGGTCGGTAACTTATCCACCGAGACTTCGGTACATTACGGGGTTCGCCCGATCACCGTGTGTCCGTCTTGACGTATCACCGCCTATTTCGCCGTCCCGAATCGCTATATCTCAGGAAGACCCAACCGGAAGCGAAGGCACTCATGCGCTTGTTCTCTTTTCCGCACCGGAAAATCCAAATGGAATAACAGATCCGACGTCTTTTGGCCGCAGCCGTCGCTAAGTTTGACATATGTCAAATCGGCCCTGATGCGTTCTCCCGTGCGAAAGATCGTCGGCTGGCTTTTTCTTCGTCGGCCCGTCGGCAAACGAAATTACAATGGTGCAGTGGCAGGATGGGAGTAGGAGAGAAAAGCGGAAAGGATCTTCGGATTCCATGGAGTTGGGGCATGAGAAATCGAAAGGAGAAATAACATTCCGCAAGCTTTTTTTCTTCTTTTGCTTAAAATACGAGGAACCGGACGCTTTTGGCGTTCCGCAAGTCGTTAGTTAAACCTGACGTTTGAAATTAGATCCGTTTTCATGGCTCTCGTTCGATCGTTTCGCGAAAAAAAAGGATGAATGAGCATTGGGAGAAGGCTGGGCACGCAGGTCATAGATATTTTGCGGTAAAAATTGAATTCTCGCGGCGTAGGTATTGGTGGACCAGGTCAGTATGAGAAGTCGGACGTGCAGAATCTTCCGGTTACGTTCGCTTGTGGAAAGCCGCAAAACCTGCTTTCTCCAATGACAAGATTCCGCGGGGTCACTACTTTTCCCTCCTCCACATTCACATCCTCCACTGAGACTCTTTATTCTTCTTCGCTTGTCTCTTTCTCATCCCGTGGCACGTTTCGGGCCACAACCCGATGACGCTTTAAGGTGGTTGTGATAGGTCTGGTGCATCTGTAACGTTTGCATTCCTTGGCACATTGCCAAGCTCCGTAGCAGTTTTCCTCTCACGTTTCTCCTCTGCTTTTGAGCTTTCTCTCTCTCTCTCTTTCTCTCTTTCTCTCTACCGCGTGAAAGCCTACTCGCGCCTTACGCCCCGCTAGGCTGATGCTCTTTCGTCCAGTACACTTGGAGCTCGCTCTCTCTCTTTCTCTTTTTCTCCTCATGGCGTATAGAGTCAAGAGCCAAAGAGCTTCTCATACAACTCATACGATATATCTATATGAAACAGTAGTGGTTGTGAAGTAGTCGTCGAAATGCTTGATTCACTTGGGGGCAGAGCTATCTCTCTCGCTCTCGTTATGAAGAACCTCAGGCTCGAAAAGCATCAGCGTATGGATGAGTATAGAGAGGTAAGCTGTGCACATACGGCGTGTGTTTTAGGCCGCACACCATCCGACCCTTCTTTTATTAGACTAAACGGAATAAACGTACGCGTAATCTGACCTAACCCGACCCCAAAGTTGAATTGAACGACTTTTCGGGGCCCTGAAGTTCTCTCTTCCTCTCGCTCTCTGTTCCTTCCTCGCCTTTCACCACCAAACCACTATTTGCCACGATTTTAACGCTCTGGATCGCAGAGAAGAACTCGTCATCGAATTACCGCACGCCACCACGGGAATCTTGCTCTCTCCCACTTTTGACACTTCCGCTCTCTCTCTCTCTCTCTCTCTCTCTCTCTCTTTTTCTCTTACTCTCTTCCGTCCCGTAACGGTCCTCGAATTATTCTAAAAGCTCGTTCCCTCGCTTCGTATAATTTTCACTCGACGTAGGTCATTCGAAATTCTGGAGCGTTAGAAGAACTCTTTACAGCCTTACAGTGAACCTACGAGAATACTTATATATATATATATATAATATAGAGCATGTATGTGTATAGATGTTTTTTTATATTTCTCCAACGGTATTTCCTTTCAGAAAATCCAGGGCGTGTAACCCACGCGCTCTCTTGAAGCTCTTTACGACTCGGGCCCGAGGCATAAAGGGTCAGCGAGTTCAGCAGTGATTTTATTTATGAAATATATATATATATTCTTCGTTTCGTTGAAACGTTATTTTTCTATACGCCAAAGAAGTGGATTAGTGTGGTCACGGTCGTTAATCGGGTCGAGAGGTATATTTTTGTAAAGCGAAAAGTCGAACTTCATCGTTTCGGATGAGGTAGCTCGAAAGAAGGCGAAGTTCCATTTTCCCGATAATTTTATCAATTTAATAACCATTTCAGCAACCAATAACGCGCTCTCGTATAGGAAAAACAAATTGAAGTTCGAACAATCAAAGCTCTCGCTTAGTTCAAGGAAGCTTTGTCTGCATGGAACGATTGTTTTATATCATTATTCCCTTTTCGTCTCTAACTTTCTTTTTGAAATCGATCGGACTTTATTGTGAACGCGAATAGGGGAACGGCAGAAATTCCATTTTCCATTGAATATAACGATGAGAAGGTATCATGTATAATTACTCTGATATATAATTGGTCCTCTTCTTCGGCTTTCATCTCCACAGAGTCCGCGTATTAATTACGGAAATGCTGCGCTTTTAGGCCGCGTATATTCATTGCTCCTGTGTTCGAATCCGCGGTATTTGTCCATCATCCGCGAGCCAATATCCGTCGTATTGTTATACGAATTTAGGTTCCGCGTACAAAAGGATACGAGGAATTTCACTATCCGCGTGGATTTATGATCCCGGGCCTTTTGTTCGAATGGGGGTAAGTACGCAATCCTGGGAACAGGATGGACTCGCGTGTAGAGCTGTGATGCGTGTATGTGTAAGAGAGGAAATGACAGAGAGAACATCCACCGGATGCGAAAATCTGCTCCTGCGTTACCCGAATGTCGGATTACCGGTACGAATTTGTAAAACTGACGGACATGTTCCTGACATGCGAGAAACGACACACTTGGTGGTTCAACACAGCCGGAAAGGTTTCGAGGTATCTTTTGAATTCCGAGAAACGACTGCGAAATCCGGATAAACGCAGATCCACGAACAGCATGTAGAGATTTAACCGCTGACGGACTAGACCGGAGGAAGTGCACGAACGCTAATGGCGAAGTTCATCTCGTTCTCCAAAGTTGACCGTGGGTCGGCGATGCAGGAATGTTGGTTCTGTGTCGGTACAACTTTGGTATCACATGTGTGATACAAGGTAGGCGCTAATGGTAATGTTTACAGAGATGGGAGGATTTAACGGGAGAATGAACGTCTCGAGTTGCGAACTCTCCAAACTGACCCCGTACCAACTGGCCGTAACAAATCAGACTGAATGCTGAACCGTTGTCCATCATCGCTCGATCAGTCTGTCCTATTGGTCAAAGTAATCATCTTTGTTCCCGGCGGCAAAACTTGTGAGACTATCGAGGATAGTCTTCCTACAGGTGTAGGGGAGACCTAGGAGGGTTGACGCAGAGGTGAGTTGAAACAGTGTCAATGTCTCGGTGGATGTGATTGTTAGCGAGCTGGCAACAATGCCATTCTTTCAGTGCTACGACGCGCACCACTCGTCAGTTCGCTCCGGTGCTCTTGCGAGTTCAGTTGCGTCACGTCGACACCCGCGCCAAAAAAAATGGCAAAAGTAAGTATTTGTCGTATTTTTCGTTAAGCTTTAGTTACCTTGTTTATATATTTTATTGTATGTGATATGCATTGTTTGGAAGCTTACTAACTTAGCATTCGATTTGTCATATTGAATTTGTTGTTTTGCAATACCCTTTATCAATAGTGAGTTAGGAATCAAGTGGCATCGCATTTTTGACACCTAGGAGGGTTGAAACAAGGTGTTTCGACTTACCTTGGTTGCAGTAATGTTTTCATACGTTTTTATTTTGTGGTGTGGTTTGCAAGGCTTGCATTTGTTTTATTTCAGATGCCGAATAAATATATTAGGAAAACGGATATAGGCATGGCGAGCCGAGAAATATATGAACTCGCCGCTGAAGAGGTTACTCTACGGGACGAAAGATCAAGCACAAAGAGAACGTGGCAAGTGAAGACGAGGAAGAGTATTTTTGCGTATGTTGTATGGAATCGTTTTCAAACAGCAGGCCAAATAAGAAGTGGGTGCAATGCCTGGAGTGCAAAGCATGGTCGCACGAAGCCTGCACTGGTGGAGAACTTTCATATGTATGTCACAATTGATTGTCAGAATGGCGATTGATTGGCTTTCTTGCCATAAAATTTCTCCTTAGATTTTTTCTTTGGTATGCTATATTTTACTATTTAATTCCGTGAGATTCGTGAGTTTATATTCGTTTTAGTTAGAGTGTATAAAAATTAGGCAGACTGAATAAAAAAGTGAGACTTAGATTAATGTCGAGGTTAAGTTTTTAGATGTTTAATAAAGTTTTATAATAACAATGTGTTTTAACACACTTTATACCCATGTTTTGTGCCAATTTCCAGGCGTTCCAACTCACCTCGATAGCTGTTTCAACTTACCTTGATATGAGGAGAGTTGAAACAAAACGAACTTATTGTACTTAAATGGTTTTTTTTACAGGTTACATAATTCCTAGGGTCATTTCTAGTCGAAAATCGATTAGTCGATTAAAAAGCTACAAAACAACTTTATATTTACCCGAATCACTCGTTTCGGTTGCGAGATATGGTGTGAAATCTGAAAATTGTTTCAACCCTCCTAGGTCTTCCCTACTCTGCTTGGGCGACTGCTGTCTCATTAGGTTGAAACTGTTGGCAACCGCCGAAATTACTCGAGCTAGTGCGAACGCAAAGAGTGTTGGGATGGTATGTTAGGCACAGAAAACGCCATACTCCGGAAATTATGTATTTTCGAAAAGTTCTTACCCAAAAATGTTATTTTCGCGAAATGTTACCGAACTAAAAGTTGCGACTTTTCGTAAGTACGTCATTGCTGGGTTCTGACAACTTCCCGGCTAGGACAGTGAGGCATAAGTTGTATAGTGCTGGATAAACGGATACATTGGGTGCTTCAAAGGGCCAATAATACGTAGATATGGTTTTGTCCAAGCGAGTAAACGAGACTCGGATAGAGAGAGGGAGAGGCGAACCATTCATCTCGAATATTGGTCAACTTCTGATTTGGCAAAGTTCAACGTTGCGATCCGTGACTGGAATTTCCGAAGGATTTCGAGCAAGTCGAGAACAGCAACGCTTTTGACCCTCTCCGTATGTCACCACCCTCCAGTCCCGGCTTCACTCTCTTCTTTGCCGATGGAAAGCGCAAAGGTCGCTGTTGCCACGACCTTACAGCTCAAACTGTTCGATCTATGGACTGTCGCGATCTTCATCGAAAGTCAACCCTCTGGATTGCAGTGGGTAGCTGCAAAAAGTGACTAATCGTAACTTTGGTGTGAAACTATCCAAGTTTTTCGGAATCTACGGAGATTTACTATCGATCCTCGGAATGTTTCGAGCATTTATTAGTGTATATGACGAGTCATCAACATTTATCAGCCGTCGATGACCGATAGATCTGCTGATTCGTCTGATTTCGTTTAATCTACCATCAATGGCAGATTCACTGATGTGTCTGACCTGGATCCGCCATCAATAGCAGATTCACTGACGTGTCTGACCTGGATCCACCATCAATAGCAGATGAATCTACTGATTGGAGCACATCGATGATTGGATCTATCCACCTGACAACTTTCCATACCGCATAATTCAACTCAGTAATTACTGAACTATCCATCCAACTTTGCTTCTGTAATAGTCTGCATTGAATAAGGATGGATTCAGAAACCGTGATGGAGCCAGGACAGCTAAACGCTGGGAGTTCTCTCTCCGTTGAATGTTCACGTGGAAGGGTTGATATTTTGCGGTCCATGAGAAAGGGGTTGAATAGTGAGGATAACGCAAGGTACACGTGTGTATGTATGTTCATATTGCAGTGAATGCCAGCTCCGAGGGATGGCAACGCAGTTGGATATATAGTTGCGTAGCCGAGAGGGGTGAATGGAAGTGAACGCACGACCGGAAGCGGAAGCTCCTGCAGGCGCCACCGGAAGTGACCTCGTAATTCTCCGTTCCTCGTTCGTCCATCCAACCATCAACCCGTTCCCTCCCTCTCTCTCTCTCTCTCTCTCTCTCTCTCTCTTTCTCTCTCTCTCTCCTCTTCCTTTCTACTCTCTCCCTCTTTCACGCTCCGAATTATAGGGAAGTCTGTAAACCTTTTGTCCCCGCTTTTCCTGCCGGTGGTTCTCGCGTTCAACCTCCATTTCTCTCCATCTCTCTCTTTCTGCTTTCCATACATGCTTCTCTCTTTTGTAATGTTACCTTTTCGCATTCTCCGGGTCTCCCTGTGTCTCGCCAACAGTCACACACACACCACGTTGGACCAGACATTTTCGGCTTCATCCACTCTTTGTTCCATCCCGTTGTCCATGTATCCATGGATGGTATTGTGTTCTCTCAACTATTGTAGTCATGTGTCCGACTAGTTTCTAATGTATGTATATTAGTATGTGTACACACGCGGGTGCAGGTGTAGCTGGGATGCAATGGGGCTTGTTTATGATTCTTGCTTCATTGTTTTCGAATTTGTGGACCGATTGGGCAGGAAAATCGTACACTGTCCGAATCGAGAGTTTCGGAGAGAGAGGGAGAGGGAGAGAGAAAGAGAGTGTGTGTGTGTGTGTGTGTGTGTGAGAGAGAGAGAGAGAGAGAGAGAGAGAGAGACTCCAGTCAATGAATTTCAAAAAGTCGTTTGATTTGAAAACAAAACGGCATTATAGTAGTTAGAAATGATTTTTTCGAGAGAATCATATGCATCTCTATATGTATTTTCGAATCAAATTTGGAATAGAAGGAAAGACCCGAGAATCCGAGTTTCAGATTTTTTATGTGGATACTTCAACGGGTTTGCATAAGCTTTGGAGCCAAATGACAGTGCTGTTTTTCAATTTCATGAGACTATTGTAATGGCAAGGTCAGGGTGGACACAATTAATACATAGTCCTGCCAAGTTTCATTTTTGTTTTAATGAAAAATCATGATACACAATTGAGTTATTATTAATTGAACAAAATGTCGCCAAAGCGTGCGGGTGGTTCTAGCGGGTGATCGGAAATAAAAAATAAAAAACCTACTTTTCGTATAATAATAAAACTTTTGTATGATCGCATGCTTCCTTGATATTTTGAAATTTATGAAAATGGCCAGTGCTAGGGAAAAAAATCGACTTTCGACCAAAAAACACTTGAATTATTTGCTATCGACAAATAGATGAATAGGTAAAAAAATCATCCAGTCATACGATAGTATATGCTATAGACTATGCTCCGTCCGAATTTGAAGTGATTCGGATGAACAGATTTTCAGATACGGCCATCACCGTTTCATAAAACACAGTTTCGAGAGGACGGCAGAATAAAAAAAGGGTAAATCGCAGCGGTGCCGTATGCCATGGGGGTGATCCAACCCTCCACAAAAATCGCCATAACTCGATCAGTTTTACGAATTTTCACAAAACCTTTGTTGCAATTTAACGTTAAGACCCGATGCTATCACAAATGCAATAAAAATACTCTTCAAGAGTGGTGCGATAGGGAAAACTCATGCAAATCTCAAATACGATCCATTTTTTTTAACCTTCAAAATCCGGTACATCTCCAACGAATAATCTATTTTTGCCAAAGACCGAAATTTTTGGACGCTTCTCAACCCCTGCGAATTAAAGGGCGCGACGATATTTTTCGGCGCGACATGACGAATTCATGCGAACAACGAGTTGTTAAGCTGCTGCGCAAATTTAATTGGCAACACTTGGCTTACCGTTCGTCGACATTAAAAAAGAAGAAAAAAAAACGTCAACTTACCCAACGAGCCAGCAATTTGAAAAAAATGCAAGCACCCCACTAATTTTCAGCCGTTTCCCGACTGTGAGGCAATCTTACGAAAATAAAACCGCTGGATCGTTATGCATAATTTGCCCCGTTATTTTTCTCGTGTTACGTTGTTTTTTTTCACAAGTGCGCGGCTTACGTGACGTGACGAGAAATATTAATTATCGCTCTACCGTGAGGCTTCGGTACGTGGGCTCCGCATATACGAAGGGGTGGTAGAAAAAAAGCGCAAGAGTTGGGTATCAACGTACACGTTTGACTGAGCGTGCCTAGACGCCCTCTTCGGAGCGCCAAAACGTGTACTTCATAGGCTCTCCTGCGCCACCAGCATTACGCGGCACACAGGTCGCGCTTATTACGAAAAAAAATCAAAACGAGATAAAAAATAAGAAGAACGATAAAAATAATAATCAATGAAGGTGGTAAATTGCGATGGAAATTAAAACCGCATAATTGCTTGCTTGTTCGGACGTCAGTCAAGGTGCACCCGAGGAATAAGGTAAAATAAATAAACTCCGGAAACAAATGACCAAGAGGGGTGAGTACGTCAAATAGCCGGAGGGACGAATAGGGGAGGGTTTAGGTTTCGTAAGCTCTGAGCTTCCAGCCAGTGGATGTGGGAAATAGTTTGCGTGCGCACGTTTGGATGTTGAGAGAGAGAGAGAGAGAGAGAGAGAGAGAGAGCCAGTTTTTCGAGGGAACGAACGACGAAGGCGTGGAAAACTGCAGGGGCCAAAGTAACTTCGCGGTCCACGAAACTCCTATCCACGGGAAACGTTGACAGGGTAGAAAGCTCTCGAATAATTATTTATTCGCTACTTTCCTTCGTTGAACGTCCCTCCACCCACCCGACCTCGCCGTCCTTCTCTCTCCTTCTCTTTCTCTCGGTTCAGTCCGTGCGGCTAAACAAAAATAAACAGCCAGAACAGATGGCGACCTTTCGCTCGCTGCTGCTACTCCCGTTCAACTACTCGCAAGCCAAGCCATTTTAATCGCTTTTTTATTTTTCATTATCTTCGAGTAAGCTCGTTCCGATTCAACGGATTCAGCCTTGGCATAAGACGAATATTATGTTGTTTTTTGAATAACGATAACGATAATAATAGATACGATAGTAAGAATGATGATAATGATAGTGATGACGACAATTATAATGACAAAGCTGATGAACAGTAATGATGTCAATGATTACTGCTTTATGGAATGTTTTAGAATACGAACCAAACTGGGTTGAGAAATGAAACTGATGAATAGTACGAAGAATGGACCCTCAACATCTCCTTTAAGACGAATATTATGTTGTTGTTTAAATAACAATAACGATAATAATAGATACGATAGTAAGAATGATGATAATGATAGTGATGACGACAATTATAGTGACAAAGCTGATGAACAGTAATGATGTCAATGATTACTGATTTAGGGAATGTTTTAGAACACTAACCAAACTGGATTGAGAAATGAAACTGATGAATAGTACGAAGAATGGACCCTCAACATCTCCTTTAAGACGAATATTCTGTTGTTGTTCAAATAAGAATAACAATAATAATAGATACGATAGTATGAATGATGATAATGATAATAATGACGACAATTATACTGACAAAGCTGATGAACAGTAATGATGTCAATGATTACTGATTTAGGGAATGTTTTAGAACACTAACCAAACTGGATTGAGAAATAAAACTGATGAATAGTACGAAGAATGGACCCTCAACATCTTCTTTAAGACGAATATTCTGTTGTTGTTCAAAAAGAATAACGATAATAATAGATACGATAGTATGAATGATGATAATGATAGTGATGACGACAATTATAGTGACAAAGCTGATGAACAGTAATGATGTCAATGATTACTGCTTTGTGGAATGTTTTAGAATGCTAACCAAACTGGGTTGAGAAATGAAACTGATGAATAGTACGAAGAATAGACCCTCAACATCTCTTTTAAGACGAATATTTTGTTGTTGTTCAAATAAGAATAACGATAATAATAGATACGATAGTATGAATGATGATAATGATAATAATGACGACAATTATACTGACAAAGCTGATGAACAGTAATGATGTCAATGATTACTGATTTAGGGAATGTTTTAGAACACTAACCAAACTGGATTGAGAAATGAAACTGATGAATAGTACGAAGAATGGACCCTCAACATCTCCTTTAATTTCTAGGAGTTTCTGAATACGCACGCACTGATTGCATTAAATTACGGATGGCCACAGAGTGCGCCATCCTTCTTCGTTTACTTCCCACAATGTACGTCACAGCGAGGATAGTTCAACGGCGCATTGTTCGAGATTGCGGTGAGTGGTGGAAATGACTCACGTACACGCGAATATGCCCGTGACAAAGGGACGAAGAAGCCTCATAATCAGCTGAGCTTAAGTAAGACAAATATGTGGAAAAGAGAGATGCGCACTGGCGCAGACCTTGGACTGCAGAAATCGAGAAAAGATCATTGAAAAAGTGTCCCTCTATGGACAGTCCGATGTAAGGCGTGTTAAGTTGAACAATCTGCTTCGAAGTCTTTGCAAGATTCACCACATTGCTTCAGGGAAGCCGAATATACTGCGCCCTCTCGTATCGGAACGTTCGCAGATGCAACAAGCCCCCACTATGTGGTGAATACCCATTGGTGTAACGCGGGGTGGGAGAAGTGCCACGCCCTACTATCTACTATAGCAAGCCCTACTACTCCCACCCGACTGCCCATAGCAGTGTGGCGCTTGTGTCGTTCGCTCGTTGAACGCAGTAAAATCAAGAAAGAGGGCTAGAAGAGACCCTGCAAACAGCTACCCCAGCTGCGCGGAGTCAGCTTGAGTGGATGATGCGCAACGTCCATTTTTGCAAGTGCGATGTGGAGCCGATCCCGCAGCTGTGCTGATATGAAAGGTTGCTGTGTATACTGGATTTTTAGTCACTTGGCACAGTTCCCCGTGTAGACATTATCATAGATGTCCAATTGGATTCCCATACTTGTTCCTACTTCCTGACAGGGATCCAATGGGTCATCGCATTGGATCCCTATACTGAAACGTCATGCCCATACGTTGGATTCTAATCGGGATTTACCATTGGAATCCAATATACGGATCCAATTTGAATTTGAAAAACCTCAGCGTGGTGAAGCCTAACCTTCACGCTTCGTGAGCATATACGGGTGTTGTGATGTTATGTCAAAGTGCAGTAAAATAAATAACAAACGATAATTACCGTAAATTTTCTGTTGTGTGATTCAAATAGATTTTTAGAATGTACGTTTTTAAGCGATTTATACTTTTTAAAAGATAAGATGTATACTTTTCAAATTCCAATCATTGTGTATATCTGATATTTTGTTTAGAAAATTCAACGTGCAGTATACGATGCGATCCATCAAGAATTGTATCGGATTCTGTTTGATAATGTGGGAATCTTTAAGGATTCAAAATGGGTAATCGCATTGGATCTCTATACTGAAATGTCACGCTCGTACGTTGGATTCTAATTGGGGTTCCCCATTGGAATTCAATATACAAATCCAATTTGAGTCCTAAAAGATTCTCACATTATTTAACAGAGTATGATACAATTCTTGATGGATCCCATCGTATTCTACATGTTGAATTTTCTAGACAAAACATTAGATAGACAAAATGAGTGGATCTTAACCCGATCAGTATACGGGGGAGGGGGTGTTAATTTGACCCCCCCCCCCCCCCCTGATTATCTCGAGCGCTACACTAATCGGGTTAAAAAACATGAATCTTATCTTGGAAAAGTATAAAGCGCTGAAAAAGGTATATCTTAATAAATCTATTTGAATCACATCAGTGAAAATCCACAGTAATTATCGTTTGTTATTTATTTGACCGCATTGTGACATAAAACATAACCCCACACGTATACGCTCACGAAGCATGCAGGTTACGTTTCAACACACCGAGTTTTTTTTTCTTGACTTTTCACACATTTTTCATTCGAACGCGGTAAAAATTCTTAAACGGCGTTCATCGGGGAACAGTGTAGAATCCAATTGGATACCAATGAGGACTCCCTAGCAAATCCCTATAGAAATGTGGGTGCACCTTGGGACTCCCCAACAAATTTGTGCACGGGATCAGGAAAGACATTTTTTAGGAGACCCAAAAAATTCCGGTTGAGAATTCCAAATAAAATTTTTTCAAACGACGTAAATTGGAAACAAAGGCCTCAGGCCACTCTAGAGGCCGAAAAAATAGACTTTTTGGGGATTTTTTATTCAGAAAAACTACAAAATAAATCGAGATTACAAAAAATGGTGTTTTTCATACATATCAGTGGCTGCATACAATATTTTTTTTAAGCGATTAATGTCAAAATGGCGACCGTGCAGCGTGTATCTCAAAACTGCATTTTTTAAGTTGGCCGGAAACATAACTCAGACAATTTTCAACCGATTCACTTGAAATGTTGTATATCTTCGAAAATACATTGTCTATGGAAGTACGTAGGATTTTTTTATATTGCATAGTTGATTTGTTATCAACAATTATCTGACCTTAGATTATCTGATTTTTTAGTCAAATTTTTCACTTTTAACTTTAGAAGTGCGCCATTTGGCCAAAAATCGATATATCGAAAAAAAATCCTACGTACTTCTATAGCAATTATTATATATCATCGAAAAAAGTGCAATGCCTTATTATAATTCAAAAATCACAGGAGCTGTTTATCCGGCCGTGGATCCTGGAAAAACGGAGACGTCATCGCAAAAACGCCGCACAGTCGCCATTTTGAAATTAATCGCTTTAAAAAAATTATGGTATACAGTCACTGATATGTATGATAAACAGCCTTTTTTGTAATCTCGATCTATTTTGTAGTTTTTCTGAGAAACAAAAAATCCCCAAAAAAGCCTATTCTTTCGGCCTCTAGAGTGGCCTAACCCCTTATTGCGGAATCCACCTGGATTCCAATGAGAAGTCCCTACGTGCGGCGTCCACGCCAAATCCCTAAAGGGATGTAGTAGGACCTAGGGACTCCAAAAAATATCTGCACCGGCCTTGATGAAAGATTTTTTTTTTAATTCTCGAATAAAGCAGCAGTGGATCTCGCGGAAGCTTTCCAGTTGAACTTTCATTGGTCATAGCTGTCTGAAAAAAAAAAACAGTGCCCTTGAGCATTCATCGTTGGAAAGCTCGGGCCTCGTTAACAGAGCAAAACTTGTCAATGCTGCGATAAGGAACCGATGCCGCGTTTCTTTGTTCGTCATTAACACGGCGCGAGGAATTCAGTCCGGCTCGTATCAGACAATCTATCCGTATACATATACATATATTATCGGTTGGGGCGAAAGCGACGTAGCCGCGGGAGGGAGATGCCGTGACGTCCGAGTCGAAACTTTGCGCGAAACCCTCAGGCTAAATTTCAAGCATAACTGGCATTTTTCCCTCTCGGCCGCTTCCTCCCCCTCTCTCTCTCTCTCTCTTTACTTTGCATTCGCACAACGAGAAATCTCGGATCCCGTAATTAATTCCTCGGGCACCGTAATTGGATGGAAATGAAGATTAAAAAAGTCCGAGACGATCCACCGATGATACGAGGGAACAAAGGGAAAATGTATAATAAGCAGAAATACCCGAGAAAGAAAAACGATTTTACTGATGGAACGGAGAAGAAGACGGAGCTGTGATAACGACCTACTTGCCCACTATCTCAAGCTGCTTTTATTTTCATCTAGAATAGCCATGATAGAAATGATAACAACTATTATTATTATAATTCTAAAATTATAGTTATGATGATTATTATTAAATTATAGCTATTATCATCATTATTAAATTATTGTCATCATTGTTATAATGCCAGTACATGTGTTTCATTATTTTTTTAAGTATGTTTCGAAATTGGCAAATTTAAGGTGTACTAAACTTTTCATTTTTACGAATTTCAAAAAGAACTGCACATCAAGTAATATGACGTCGCTATATCTAAAATACTCATCCTCTCTTTGTTTATCGGCCTGTCTTCCCCCTTGCTCGCCCTCTTAGTCTCTCAAATTAAAAAAAATCGTCGAATTCCGTATGGAATCGTCTATATATTATGATATATGTGAGGAAATTAAGGAAGTGTGAGCTGAGCGCCCAAAACTAAACCTCATTTGCACATTTGTGTGTGTGTGTGTGTGTGTGTGTGTGTGTGTGTGTGTGTGTGTGTTAATGTTGTATATTTATAGTTATATATATTAGTTATATAGAATAGTTATAGGTGTAGTATTTCGTTCAGTAAAGTCAGGAGACGGTTCTCGAATACAACCGAGCCTCGCTAGTTTCTAAGGTAAATTGGCAATTTAACAAATTTTCAAGTTCCGAGAGGACCCAGCTCTCGAGCTCGCGAACTTCATCTACCTTTAGCGTCGAGCTCTCGTCCGGCTACTTTCTCTCTCCCTCTCTCTCTCTCTCTCTCTCTCTCTCTCTCTCTCTCTCTCTCTCTCTCTCTCTCTCTCTCTGTCTACCTGTCTACCTGTCTTTTTATTCCTCCGCAGTATATGGTAAAGAATGAACGTCGAGCCTGTCTCGTATCTGATATACTCGTGGACGTGGTAACTGCGGCAAAATCTTACGTAGAGAAGGTACGATTTTCCACGACAGTGCAGAAACTCTGTAACAGACAGTAGAGAGGAAAAGAAGATGAGGAGAGCATCGCGGCGAATGGCAATCTACCTGCAATCGCATCTCTGCAATAAAGCATACAGGACAACGAGAAGTGTTGAAGTTTGCATCGCTGGAACGCAACAAAAGTTCTTTTTTGCGTTTTCTTTTCCATGTTCTTTCTATTAGAGAAGAGCTTTTTTAAATCGATTTATACAGTAGATCGCTTAATAAATATCGTAAAACATAGTTGAAGGATTTTCGTAGGCAAAATCTACCAAATGAAATTAAAGGAATTCAGAAATATTAATTTTCGTTGCATTCCAACGATGCAAGCTTCAACCTCATGAGAATAACAGATGCACGATGAGGTGTCTCATTCTTGAGATCATGGTGATTGCGTGATTTGTAGCCTGAAAAAAGTCTTTCTGGAACTCTTGACAAGTAGAGAAAGCAGGGCCAAGATGATAACGTTAAGGTCATGTTCAAATATTTATAATAATACATTTATGATTCAGTCCACTTTAGTTATTCTTGTAAACTAATCAACATTTATTAAACTTTCAATTTTGGAAGCACAAAAAACAGTCTTCCTGATTGGTACCATGCAGGGTATATTTTTAATTAAACTTTTATTTTTCCCACCTTACCCCGTATGCGGGACAATGTGAAACAGCGCTGGGAGAATGATGGGGAACGAATTATTGGCATCTTTCGCATATAAAAGTGGTTTAATTCTCAATACCAGCAATTTTATAAGCCAATCGTCTAAGTTCTGTATTATTTAATCCGAATAATCTTGCTTCCATATCATTTTAACCATTTGTAAGTTCTTTTTCTTCCCCCGGTCGAAGAACCGGTTGACCAGGAACCAAAGGCTTTACTAGTTCCATTTCACCCTTTCTAACGTAAATAGTGGTACGTTGTAAATATTGCGGCTTTGCAATATCTTGTATTCATCTTGCCTCATTGACGGTTGACAAATTAACAAAAAATCACGCAACAACCTTGAAAATTTTATGACTTCAAACAATACCAATATGGCTGAACAAAATCCCTCATTAACATTGCATTTTTTTAATTAACTACAAGCACCAAATTATATATTCTTAATTTTTTTCCGTACGTTATTTTCTTTTCGCACTACTGTTTCTTATTATCACGAGGGCACAGGGAAACTGCAAAAAACCCATACCGATACAAGCGGCGATATTTTCACTGACTCTCGCCTGCGTCCGCCAAACTCAGTAGAACCGCATCCACTTCCGATAATCCACGCGACAAAGCGGTCACCCATCCAAGTATTGGCCCCAGCCAACGCTTCTCGCCATGGGAAATCACCGCAGCGGCATACCAACCACTCGTCCTCCACTGTCGGTTTATTGTCACGAATCTATATATATATATATACGTGTGGGCGTGTGTATCCACCAACGACTTTGTTGGTAAAAAATTAATCGATTGATTGGCTCGCGGTCGTGAGATTTCTCGACGCGGAATGAGCTAATCGAAGCGAGAGACCGAACGCCACGGAACAAGGACCAGCTTCAATCGGTCCAATCGTCGTTAATTTCGGTGGTGGTTGATCCGCGGTTGCCGAACGCGATCACGCCATTCCTACGTCACGTAACGCACACCTACGATACACACGCGGATCCTACACACTTGACGGGCAAAAAGGGCGTAAATTGTACGATTTTATACATCATTCCGTCAAACCTACGATCAATATATATATATATATATATATATGTGTGTGTGTGTGTGTGTGTGTGTGTGTGTGTGTGTGTGTGTGTGTGTGTGTGTGTGTGTGTGTGTGTGTGTGTGTGTGTGTGTATATATATATATATATATATTTATTTATTCATAAATATATATATATATATATATATATATATATCCGAACATATCGAACTAGGTCAACGAACATCGATGTGTAGGTACCTTACAATTGCGTGCTGGAAACAAAGGCTTTGTCTAATCCACCATCAGCGATTTAATCGTTTCGCCTCTCCTCGCTCCGCTCGATCTCTTCCCATCCCCCTCCGGGGATCATTCTCTAATTAGTCAGACGCTGACCAGTTTTACACATAAATCACGAGTCACCGCTGTAACGCGAGCACCGCAGTTCGAGGATCGACCACGTTGCCCTCTTTGCTATATATAGACGCGATAGATCGTACATGGGACTCGCTAAATCAGGCCGAAAAGTGAAAAGGGGATGCACGGGTATAGTAGGTACGCCACTCCGGTCGAGTATGAAGCAATCGAGCGTGTTCTCGACTATCGGTAGGATCCAATCGACACAGAAACCCACCACAAAGCGTATTTCCGAGTGCCCGGGTACATACGATCTCACTAATGCCTGCGACAGGAATTTGATTTGATCCATCAGAAATTCGCAATTGCCAACTTTTAAATATATGGATATATGGATGTGGGATATTCCACGCCATTTCAGCTAGCCCGTGACCCCGACCAGTTTTGCTTTTGCTGATTTTTTTTGTAAAATTGTACCACATGGAAGGAATACGCACAGCAGTTTTTAGATTTTTATCTCTTTTCTTTTGGGACTTATAATTTTCCACAAAAATGTCGATTTCGGAAGTTTTGGAATCGTTTAAACGCTGATAACTCCTGAACTAATTGAGGTATCGATAAATGGCACTACATAATTTTTTTTCATTTTGAAGCATACTTTCGTTAAAACATATTTTAAAAATTATCAACTATCAATGTCAATGTTTTTTTGCTTTTATGGTGGAAACTATTTTTTTAAAGATGACCGCCTTTTTTTATTTTTTTCAAAAAATTCTCTGAAATAGAGTGACCCATTCTACGATTTTTAAGACTAGTCTCATCGTGGGCCCATTTTTCCTTCTATTTTTTTTTTCGAATTAATCATATTTTTTAAAGACGATTTTTATCATTTTAATGTCCGTTAATGATATAATAATGATAATGGGATTTCCAATATTCGCAAGGTTTGCGATTATCCGTTGAATCGCTTCAACATCCTCATGCGGATTCAATTTTGTACGCCATGGATAAGTAAAAAAATCGCGTTATTTTCGAATATGAGTTCCGTCGTGGAACTAATGTAGCGCAGACAACTCGATATGTTAACGAAGTTTTTGGCAAGAATGTGGTTAATGGACGCATAGTACGTCGATAGTTTAGGAAGTTCCGATCTGGCGGTTTTGATCTTCAAAATGAACTAGGTGGGTCACCTGAGAGGAAGGTGGATTGTAATGAGCGGAAAGCTGCAGTGGAACCGGATACATATCAAATTACACGTAAATTTGCAGCAAGGTTTAGCGTTACTATTCCAACAATATTTGATACGATTTGAAATGAATCGGTAAGGTTAATAAATTGGAACTTTGACATTTCGTACTCAATGACCTAATATGTATATATTGTAATGTATGCAATAATTAATCAGGAATTTATGCAACCATGGCTCATGGGTTGTTTATTTATAAATATGTGGATGGAAATTACTATTTTTTAAATTTTTATTGTAGCTTCCATTTGTACAGGGTCCTTCTCCTTATTACATTCCCCACCATATTCCACTTCATTATGAAAATTACTATTTTTACATTATTATTTCCTCCGTGTTATTTAAATGGGAAACATATTTTTTCACTTCTACTTCTCCACAAATAATGTTGTGTTTGTGCGAGTTTTCTGCGAGCTGCCCATTTTATTCTTCATATGTGTCGACAGTTCATGAATTAAAAAGAATAACATCAAAGTACCTAATTGGGATAATTATAATTGTGGACTAATATATTTAAAACTAATAATTAAAAAAAATACAACGCTCCTTCGTTTCGTTTAAGGCGAGAGCCTGATTTAGAAGGGCCAAAAACGCGTTTTTTCGAGAATTTTTTTAGAAGAAGAAAAAATATGTGAGCCCAGTAAATATTGAGGTATCTTTTCACGTATAATTGAAATGTATAAAAAAAAATGTTCAACGTGACTTCGACTGAACCAAATGAACCAATAAAATTTTCAATTGTCATATATTTTTCTTCTGGATGGATTAAGAAAAAGCTGAAAAAATCGTGAAATTATAACTTTTCTCAGGTTGGAAAAAAATGTATTAAAAAAACACTTCAACGTGCTAAAAAAATTATTTAAAAAGACTTTTTTAATTCACTTTAAAGAGATTTTCATACTGAAGAAAATAAACCTCGTTTTGATTCAATAGGTCGTTCAGTTTTTTTGCTATCACGCCCGCCAATTTGGAAAAATCGTGAAAATGAAAACTGGAGAAAACGCGCTTCAAAGTTTTCAAAAGGAGTGGATGTCAATATCAAATATCAATCGCTTCTCTGCTTTTGGCCTCGTATCTTAGAAAATATCTACAATTAGCCTCTGCAACTTTGTAAATATATTCTCAGATAGTTTATCTATCGATTTAAGCAATAAAAAATCGATTTTTCAAACCTTCTAATTCGAGCTCCCGCTTTAAATAAGAAACTAATATTTTATTATTTTTCCACAAATGATTAATCGGTAATTTTATTCGTTTTTATTCGACCCGTTTTTCAAGCGAGAAATGCTCGGTGCACCTGTCAATTATCCGGATAATTACAGGTGATAACGATTAAAACTCTGTGCTCGTTTCCGCCAAGATTTTTCTCTCGTTCAAGACAGACTTCCGTTCGACCCGAAGCAAGAAGAGATCGTAAAAAAAATTGTCCCGACTCCAGGTGGGAAACTTCGATTTCTAACGTGCCACTTTGGTCGATTCTCGCGACGTGCCGTGCCCCGCGAGACGTAAGACCGCGCGCGCGTGCATCCCGATAAAACATCATCGCCGTTGAGAGAGAACAGACGCTCCACCAACAGACAGTGACTAAGACGTCGTCGACCTCGAAATAGAATATCTCATTGATGCGCGTCCGGTACTCCACCCTGACGAAACTTACCTACGTGTCACACGCGCTTACAACATTGACGCTCCGGACGCAAAAGTTGACTCCAGCAGCAATGAAAGTGACAGCTCAGACTTGCCTCACTTTAAAATACAATTCTACGGCGTTCCCAATGTGATTTTTAATGAATTGTCAGTTCAACTTATTTTGGGAAGAAACGTAAGGTTTACGTTTCTTTGGGTTAATTGAGTATTCAACGCCAGGAAAAAATATGAAAATAAATGCCTATTATAAAACCAAACAGACCCAAATTGAGAAGAACAATTACACAATTATTTTTTCATATTTTGCGTCATTAACCCCTTCGCTGGCAGAGAGTGCCCAAAATGGCAGGACATTTTTTTTATCCTGAAAACTTGTACTCTGGGGTTTTTGAGGGTGCTGATTACAAAACTGAACTCAAAATTCAGGAATTCACAATGACGAAAAAAAATGGCGAATGAAAATACAAATAATACAGATTGATTCGAGTAGAATTTTCAATTTCGGTCCGCCATTCTAGCGCCGCCATTTTGAATTTTCAAATTTAAAGTTCAGATTCGTAATAAGCGACCTCAAAAATCCCGGAGTACTAATTTTCATCTAAATCGAGTAAAGTTTTTTATTTTTGTCCGCCATATTGGCGCCACCATTTTGAATTTCCAAATTTTGACTTCAAATTCGGATTCAGCGAGCCCAAAAACCCCCGAGTGAGGCTCCGATTTCAAATCAGAGCAAGTTAAATAGGGAAATAAATGTTGACGCAAATGTTGCGTCAATGCCACACAGGGCACGGAATTATTTGACGCACTATTGCGTCAATTCCAACGAAGGGGCTAATACTACTGCGAATGCTTTATATTTTATATTGTTTTTATTATTATTCATATTATTTTATTTATATATACATATAATTTTTATATAAATATTTATTATTATTCACATAAGTTGGACAAAGTAATTAAATAATTAATCACGAAATCACGGACCGAATTTTCGTTTCAACTGACAATTTTGGCTTTCTTTCCATGTCAGTTTGGTTGGAACCTGTGCAATAGTAATAATAATAACTATAATTATGAAATTAAGAATTATTATGACAATATTACTAACCAATAATTAAAAAAAATAGAACATAATATATAATATCAAATAATAAAATATCATGGTATTATTATAATATATAGTAATTTTATAGTATTATATATATCATAGTGAATATATTATAAGGAATATTAATATACGATATAGTAGTTGCTCCTTTTACTATGCCAAAGTATAGTCCCTACTATACCAAAAGTATCCACAATATATTGAATGATAACATATATTATAAGAAATATAATATATAATATAAAATAATAAAATAATCATGGTATTATTATACCATGATATTTTATTATTTTATATTATGAGTATATTATATTCAGGTTATAATTATAGTTATTATTATTACTATTGCTTATGTTCCAACCAACCTGACACAAAAAGAAAGCCAAAATTGTTGGTTAGTTGAAACAAAAATTCGGTCTCGTGAATTTTTGGTGAATTTTTTGATAACCTTGTTCGACTTATATTGTTGTATCGATAAACGTCGAAGGGGTGCAAGAGGGAGAATTTTTCATTGCTGACATCTTTTGCCCTTTTATAGGAATTGGAGCCGCATGGGAGACGCGTAACTTGGTCGTTATCAAGCCTCGAGGGACGTCGACGAGTGCGAGTTCTTGGGCCAACACAAAAAGCAAAAGAGCACAAGAAAATTCTTAATTGAAATCTTTCAGTCCACCCCCCCCCCTGCCCTCCTGCGGCGATCGTCTCAGGAGAATCGCCGCGGAGCTAAAAGTTTGATAATACCCCGGCCGATGATTAAAATTAAAAGTCGACCCGTGTCAGAATGTCACGTAATCGTCGCTGGGACACGGCGAGAGAAAAAGAGAAAAAGGGAGAAAAGCCGCGGAACGAAGAACGAAAAATAAAAGAGCGATGGGAAAACTCTCGAATACTCGATGTACGTGTGTCACTACCTGCATGCGAACAGCCTAAACCTGCTGGAAAAGTATTATCGGAAAAGTGGTGTGACATTGAAGTGATTGACCATCGATAATTAGTACTGGCCAACTCGTAGCCGGTAATCCGTGATAGTCTCAACGTTAAGCTTTTATGTTCACAATCGTATTTTACAAACTAATTCTAATCGCGTTTCATAAAGTTTTTATTCAAAAGAAATCAATTTCCGGCATTTATTGTTTATTTTCTCTTAAATTAACCATATGAAATTTCGTTTAAAAATAAACATCACTACGCCCAGATAACTATTGGTTGAAAAATATATCTTGACTGTGCCAGATAAATACGATCGCTCTTTGAATTTATTCTGACTGCTTTCAATCGAGACCTTACTTTTTCAAAAATCGATTTGATGCCATTATCGTCCATATTCGTTGAAATTCGTCTTTCGAATTTTTGGTTGAAATGAAAAAAAGCTAGAGTTACATGAATATCGGCTCAAACATAAATGTCAATTGCGTTAAGGGATTATATTCAGTTAAAATTTTCGAAAAATCGATGCTTTAAATTTTATTTTCGCAATGTACATGTATTTAAGTACACACAGAAAATTTCTTGTTAATACAGCGGACATTCTCGAAGTTACACGCACATTTGCAATTGTTTTTTACTATATGTAAAGTGATTTTCAAAATTTAAACGCGTTTTTCTCAAAAGTGTATTTCAAAGTCAGTGAGCAAGATTTCTCGGAAACGGCTGAACCGATCAGTCCCAAATTTTAACACAATCTTTTCAAGTATATTTTTTAGTAATTAATCGAAGGTTTTTTTCTCACCGATAAACATTTTCCATTTTATAAACAATTTAAGGCCTAAATTTTTGTCAAAAATCGATTTTTTTAGAAGCCGCCATTTTGTCAAATCTATTATTTGGCTTATTCCTTCGATCCATTACAAGATAATCTATTACATTAACGAAATATTTTTAGTTTTTTTTTTCATTTTGGATGATCCAGTCCAGAGATATCGTGCTCACCGCAAGACCCCTTTTTTAGAGGTGCTCCCGAAGATCAGCTATAGCAGCTTTCATAATAATTATTTTTACAAATAAAAAATGTTAAAATACAGTTCAAAGTTACCATAATACGTGTACAAATTTTCACGTTAATAGATTTAAAGGTCTTCTCAAGAAAAATTCTTGACAAATCGATCTTTTTGGGCTTCCTGACTGTATATAACCCCTTAAGTGAACACGTTTTCTCGTCAAATTAATTCTGACTACGTTCGAAAGAATCGTCACTTGAAAAATAACAATTTCATTTAATTATTATAACAACTTGATAATAATTTAAGTTGTTATAATAGTTGAATAATAACTATTCTCAGTTGAATAGTTATTGTATAATTATAGTTGAATAATAACTATTCTCAATAGTTGAATAATAACTATAACTCAATATTATAATAATCGGTGATAATAATTATATCAACTTGATAATAATTCAATTATTATAGAAATTTAATTCAATTATACAACAATATTCAATTATTCAAGTTTTTGAAAATTACCATTTAAATTTCGGCTTGAATAAAAAGCTTGAAAGTAACGTTCAATTGCATCAAATAATAGCTGCATCATTGAATGAAAATCACGCGTCCTTAACCCTTCGTTGACACACTTATATTTGGCCACGATTTTGACACACCGGGTCAATTTGACCCGGATAGTACTTCATCCACCAGCCATTAAGAACCCTTCCGTCGATTTTCATGTAAAAAAATTAGGGATACACTTCAAGCATTTCTTAATATACCTGCATAATTGAAATTTTGAAAATATAAAATTAAATCGTACAAAAAAATTATTGAAAATTTCGAATTTTGGAAAAATGAATATTATACCAAAAATGCATCCAGGTCAAAATGAACCAGTGTAAGGTTGATGTACGTAAGGTTGATGTACTCGTAAACAGCCCTGTACACAATCGTACTAAATCTACAAAAATCTTCGGTCTCCACATTTTTATTTCCACTCCCTCGTGGCTACTTAATTTTGTACCGACAAAAAAAATGCTGTCCTCGGTTGACAGGAGCAACGCCACGAAGAACATCAAAGTTTCCCTCCACAGATGCAAAAATGACTCACTCGGCTCACCGCGATTTTTTTTTCTACTCTGATCTAGAAGGTCTCCGCTCACTCGCGCCTTTCAAAGGTCTCCTTTGATCCATTACGATCTCGAACGGCTCACCGACAAAGTTTTCGGAAATACGTAGACCGTAGTGGACCTATAGGTGTATATGAGGGTCGTGGCAAAGCTCACTGGGATCTACGACTAAGAGGGTCACAAGGGGAGGGCCGCCGGTAGTCCTGTACAACTTGATTAATGCGAATGCAGAGTAACCGGAGGGACGTTATACTACTGTGCTTTCTGCCCCCCCCCCCGCCCCTTTCTCGCCACCCCTCTCTGTCTAGATACGCACAAACACGTACAGCAATCATATACATATATACATACACACACACACACACACACACACACACACACACACACACATATATATATATATATATATATATATATATATATATATATATATATATATACATATATACATACATACATACATACATACATACATACATACATACATACATATATATATATATATATATATATATATATATATATATATATATATATATATATATTATTGCTGTGCGTGTTTGTGCGTATATATGTATATGTATATCCCATGAGACTGTCAGATTCGAGCCAACCGAGTTCACGGATACCGAAACCGCAATAAATACAAGAAAACCATAATTTCAAACTTTTGACAAAATCCTCGCAAAATCTTCGAGAAGATATTGAAAAATGTCGATGCAAATGAAATTAATGTTTTTTAACCCAAAATAATTGAATTGCTATTATCATTATTATTATAAGGCAAATCTTCGGAAGTGGGGCTCCTGCTAGGATGAGGCTAAGTTTTAAAATATTTTTTTCGTTTGGGTTTAATATATATATATATATATATATATATATATATATATATATATATATATATATTGTAAACATGATGAGACACCATCATAATTGAGGTCACCTGCATGTCATATAACAATTCTGTACAACCAAGCAGCCATGATGAACATAAACGATCTTTATGCCGAATTATCAAATCGCAGTTTGGCTAAATGGTTAACCCCAAGTTTTGTAACCCCAAGCTTCAGGGTTCAATTCTCAAACGAGTTTTTGTTTATCATCAGGTACATAATGTATGTTCCCAAATTAAATGAATATTCGTTTTGTCATTATTGATTTATTTTGTTTTGGTTTTTTTTCTGCATTAGTGAAAATCGCATTAATCGGGTTATCTGCTTCAATTTTGTTAAATTTATCTATTTTATATGATGTTATCTATCTTGTTATTTATCTATTATGTTATTATCTAAATAACATCTATTGTGTTATCTATCTTCTTCAATTTTGTTCAATTGAATTAATCATTAATAAATAAACAATGCGAATTACGATTTTTACCTACGAAAATTCTTCTGCTAGTCACATTTTTCTAAGTTTAATGATGAATTTCTTCTTTAACATTCGGTGACCCCCTGTTTTTATTATCGTTACGGACTCTAGAATTTTTAACACGTGCGAGTAATTTACGTCTGCCATCTAGCATTTATTGCATTTTTTTGAAGTATAAGTGTCTGAGAATATGTCCTGAAAATTTCAAGTCGATCCGAACAAAATTGACGGACATATGAGCGCTGAAAGAGAAGAATCCGCGTTGAAAGAGCGTTGAAAGAGAAACTTTAAACGCGTTTTTCTCAAAATGGCATTTCTGAAGTCGGTGACCAAGATTACTCGAACACTAGCGAACCGATCTTCTTGAAATTTTGCAGGCTTATTTAATCATAAAAATGTAGTCTTTAATCGTTCGATTTTTTTTTCGAAAAAAAATGGCCGTTTTATAGCCAAAAAACGGCCGTTTTTTTCGTTAAAATCGAACCATTAACTTTGACTGTCCGCCATTTTGTGAAAAATGAATATTTTTTAAAATCCTTCGATTAAAGACTAGTTTATACTTATATTTGACTAAATCCATCCGCATTTTTTTTTCAGATGATCCACTTCGCCGCAATGTTGGTCACCGCAAACCGTGTATATAAAAACATTATTTCATTGACGGCCATTTGCCACTAAACAATGTAATATTTTTCAATAAAAAAATTACTGAAAGTTCTTCAAGATGTGTTCTTTAAGATGGTATATTGATCGACTAAAAAAGTTTTGTAGTTTTCTTTAAAAAAATTCATGAAAAAGGCCTTTTTTTGCGCTACAAGTGGGGATAACGCCTTAATTTTTTGTGCGAAGTGTGGTATTATATTAATATTATTGCTATACTACTGCTGTCACGTTTAACGTACAAATATACAAGTCTTGCTATTTGATTGACCAATGTCATTTGACTCTGTCGGCAATTTATATCAAGAGCCCCCAATAGCTACAAAAATGAAGAAGAGGATTTTAAAAAATTCAATAGTCATTCTACGGAATATATGCCGCGTATTTTCGTAGCTGAACAATAGACGGGAAAGTATGCAAAATTTATTTCATTTCAGGACGAAGAGTATTTTTTGCCTCAACATTTCACTTGACAGTAAGCTCAACCCGTGCGTGGGATTTCCTCGTGGGACGAAGCGGAGATTTTTTTTTCTTTTTTTTTTCGGCTCGCCTGTATTTTTATGTAGTCGTCTCGGGGACATCGGAGTTGCAAATGCTGTACGTTCGCCAGGACAACGCTTGAAAAATTCCTCGCGAGGAAAATTGCCACACACCGTAGCGGTGCTTTTTTCGTTGCTCCTGCGGGGAGAAAATCTTACGCGAGAGTGCAAAATTGTCGCTCGGTATGATGAAGCTTCGCCGGATGTCTGCTGATGATGTGTGGCACGTCCTTTGAGACCCTTCGGCAAATTCAACATCAGAGATCCGGAGTGCTCGCGAAGAGGACAGAAAAAAAACAAGCGTAGAAGATACATCCCTCGTATTCTGCCAGCAAAGAGGAAATGTGGTTGTTTTCTTTCTTATGTTTTTTTTTTTCGACGACCACGAAACGAAAGCCACCCGTTGTGCACTCTTTCACTACGGAGAGAAACGGATTTCCGGGCGTGCAATTCATCATCTGACAATTAATTTATTCCACTCTTCCATCATCTTTTTCACCTTTTTGTTTTTGTACCCAAAGCTTTTTCAGCGTACATGCTAAGACTGGTGATAGTTATAACAACAAGGACAACAACAATAACAATATTGTAATAATAGTAATAGTAGTTCTAGTAGGACCAGTGATATGGTAATCATAATTGTCATTATAGAACTAGTGAGCGATCTCCCAAGCCGAGCAGCGTTGGCCTAGGCCAATACTCGGCCAATACTCGGATGGGTGGCCGCTTGGCCACGCACTGGCTTGCAACCTGACTACAAAGTGAGTGACAGTTTTCGGAAGTTGTTGATAATATTGCAACGGAAAATAAGCAAAATACAGCATCCGTGCAGGTTCTCCACAGTTTTCCTGTGCCGTTCTAGAAGTGCTACTTATTAGGAAGACATCGTGGAGGCCAAGCACCCTGTGGAGTTTGTCAGGAATTCGGAGAAGTGAAGTCACAAGGGTGTAAAAGTGAAAGGGATGCGGTCATACAAAATAAATGCATAGTACTATATATACATGAGGCATTCCACGTCACTTCAGCCGGTAAAAAAAATCCACAAATAATTTTGAAAAATCGAGTTACTTTATTGAAAAATATCCACCGAGTGTCGGCATTTTTGAAAAATTTCTGACGTTTTTTCTCGTTGATTACCATTTTTTAATATTTTTCCATTCAAATGGCTGTATCTTTGGCAGGATTCGACGTATTTACATTCGTAAAAAATGAAAATGTGAAAAGAAAAAAATTAATTTAGATTTCATCGAGCAAGTCGAACGTCCGTTTCAGGGCAAAATATACAAAAATATTTTTTTTCTCAAGGAACGACACTCGTTATTTTATTTTTAAGAATTTCCCCGAATTGTAAATACGTAAAACGGATTTTTGGTATTTTTTATATTATGGGATTGATCAACATCGTGAAGTAACAGCTATTTTTATTTAAATTTTTTTTTGATAAATATTCGATTGAAGAGTGTGGAGCTCTCGCTGTATGTTTACCAGACTTTTGAAATACATAGGACATATATGTCATATGTATTGGAGCCTTGGAGTGCTCCACACTCTTCAATCGAATATATATATATATATATATATATATACACATACACAGGTTATCCTGTTATGAATGGATAATCCTGCAACTGTCGATAGGTCATATTATGCCCTACTATATGCTGGAATTTTAGTTCAGCAAAAGTCCAACGGTCTTCGAGATAAAAATCATCTGCTTTTGGTTTTCCGCATGCGATTTCTACAAATGATAACTTTTTTGACCCGCTTTTAGAAAAATACTCTTGGTTATTTGTTTTATCTAGAAAAATCTTCTTTTAACCTTAAATGTTAAGGACACTCAATGAGAAAATATCTTATTTGGAATTTTCATACAAACCAATTCGAACATCTGACTTTGATAGCCTGCGGTGTAAGAAAAATGTACTACGCATAACATCCCAATTCTTTCAAAAAGTTGGTTGGTTATAGTCGATTCATATCATATATAGCAATAGCACGCGAAAAACCAAAAGCAGATGATTTTTTTTCAACAAATAACATAAAGCCCAAAATCTCGAAAACCGTGGGACTTGTACTGAACTGAAATTCCACCATATAGTAGGACATGACCTGACCTATCGAAAGTTGCAAGATTATCCATTCGTAACAGGACACTATATATATATAACAAAAGTGGTGCTAGTAATAATAATACTAATAATACTTATCATTATTATTATGGTATTGGTACCAGTGGCAATAACAATATTATATGTATTATTATTACTCCAATACTAAGAGTAATAATCATCACAAAAACTTAAAACTATTGTCTTAAATCTAAAGTGGGTAAGTTCCAGCGAGAACAATGAACGAAAATTCTCTGTTGTTTTTAATCACGTCGCAATTGAATTTTTTAAACGTCAACGCACGTTCCGATTGCATTTCAACATTGGACGATCATCCTTGGACGTGTAGGATAAGCATCGAGAAAATAATTCAGAATGTTGGTTTTTCGTTTTTTTTCTTCTTCATTTCTACACTAAAAATAATTGTACAGCGTAATATGGGACAAGACGTAGACGAGAGGATGCGCTCGATACAGAAATAAGATGTCGCGTACCGTGCACGCAGTTGACAAACGATAAGCTACGTTCGAAACGACGTCATCAATCACTCGCAAAGAAGAAGACGGATCGATCGGGGCGACGTTACGCTCGCATTCTGTGGTTGTCTCGAACAGAGAGATGGACAGTGGGGGGGAAGAGAGAGAGAGAGAGAGAGAGAGAGAGAGAGAGAGAGAGAGAGAGAGAGAGAGAGCGAGAGAGAGAGAGAGAGTGAGAGAGATAGCGGGGGGATGAAAGTAGACCGCTACGACTTGCTGGAATACAAATTCAAAACGGATCGTGGGGGACAAAGTTTGCCGCATCCGTTCTACGACATGACTGCTTATCAAGTCTTGAGGGAAAACATGCTATACCAAGCAGAATATATAAACAACGGGAGGGTGTAAGGAAGAAAGAGTGGGCTTAGACGGACTAAACTGTAAGTTACCGCAACTCTGGATGAATCAAGAATGATAGTTGTGGGAGTGCGAACGATTTTGGACGATCAAGCTCTTCCGTTAGTCTTGCCCTAAAATATAGAGCGAGGGAGAGAAGGAGAGACAGAGAGAGAGAGAGAGAGAGAGAGAGAGAGAGAGAGAGAGAGAGAGAGAGAGAGAGAGAGATGTCGCGACTTTGATAGTGAAGCAGATGTGCCTGCTGCCAACATCAGAGAGTTGACATCGCTTAGTCTGTTCGCTGTGACAAAGTTGATACGAACCTAGGACAATCAAGTCCAACTGAGGAGCATATCCATGTCTTCGAAACTCGCGCTCCTGCTCCCTGTGTACGAAATCAAATAGGCTCGCGACTATGCAATGAAAGCCAGACTTCACTTCTCCAGATGAAACACCATTTATCGTAACGTACGGTGATGAGGTTCGCATCATTGGCACCCGATGAAAATTAGGGTAATACCAGCACGTACTTGTCTATTCGTTCGCTGCTGAATCTTTTTCGTACACGACAGATAATGTTTATGGGCGCGTGAGTTCAAAGACTCGAGCAAGCTGACTGGCTATTTAGGAGGACTAAATAAATCCCGGGTCGGAAGATTTAACGTGTTTTTGCTGGAAAGGCGTCACGTTCTCCAGCTACATTCGTATTTCGCATCTAAATGAATGTACGTTCGGAAAGCGTAACGTGCTGCGTCAAGGATTTCGGGGATCAAGATGATATTGGATAAAGTAGCGGGGGCCGAACGTGTCGATGAAAACAGTAAAATTGGTCGAATTCGTGCAAGAATCTTATTGATTTGTTAATTTATAGTCGATCGTGAAAATGTAGCAAAACATATTCGATTTTTATCCCTTCCTAGACACAGTTATATTTGGGAACGTCTTTGACAGACTGGGTCAATTTGACCCGGATAGTATTTTATCTACCTGCCCTTAAGGGGGTATTCCTCTCTGGAAACTAAAAAAAATTGTTTATTTTTGCATGTTTTATAGTGGGATTTTTCGAGAATATTTTGAGGCCAACCGGACCCTGAAATTCCAAAAATTGACGAAGTTACATCAATTTCAGTGGAACAGTGTGCGGCGGGTTAAGGATGATTCGCGCGTAACGAAAGCGGACATCAAAGCCAAGAACACTCAAAAGAGGCTCGAACTGCCCGCAGATTCCTGAATTAGGTGTCCAACAGGATTTCAATTATGAGGAAGGACACTTGTATGGTGCTGAATCGCTGACTAGCGTTAAGACGACAATATTTCACAAGATCGTGTCAAAATATGTACCAAAACTTTGAACGCGATTATCTCGAAACTACATATCTTAACACGGCGGGATTGATATCTTGAGTAACTTTTACACTATTGACTTGAATTTGCACAATTAGCGTTCAAACAGTAGTCATTTTCGGTTCACGATCGCATTTTATAATTAGATGAACCATTTGCTAATAACAATGACTTCAGCATGCTGTTTTTTCAAGAGAAAAGTAAGGTTTTCTTTCGAGAAGCTGTCTTTTTCGTATTTTTCGAAATATCGAAAAGTGGATCGTGAACCCATAGCCAGTTGGATATATTTGAAGACATTTTCTTTGTTTTCGTTTCACGTTACATTTGAGCCTAGGAGAGATCCCGCCGTTATGGGCCTTGCCACTGAAGGACTGCAACGCCAACTGCAGCACCACGAACACTTGAAAGATTTTCTTCCGAAAAAATTACATTGTAACCACAAATATATGTAC